>BDGG01000001.1:973363-1027730 GCA_001949185.1 Ramazzottius varieornatus
TCTTTCTGTTGGGTTGGTGCGATCATCAGGATATGCCGCTTGGCGTGATCCCCTTGTAAGGAACAAGTATCCATTTACGGTAAACGTCCTTCTACAAAGCTCTTTTGGTTTTTACGTGTCCCGACGAGAACCCAAGCGACAGCGTCGATCTTACCGAAGACGCTCGTTCACTGTCAAGTAGCCCCTAATTTTAAGTGGCATAGTCTATGTCCCTGTAAACTACACTGAGATATTACTGACCACGGGTCTTCAGTATACGGTCTTTGCCAGTATTTGAAACTGGCTGCCGTTTCCCCGAGGTTACCTTCTTCTGAAATTCCTAAAGAGCAAAGTAGCGGGGGATGGCTGAAGAACGAAGGTACTCCGAAGTCTGTTCATGTCCACGCGTTTTACGACAAAGCCGGAACACCTTCATGGCCAGCTGCGTTTCTTCGTGGCACGTATTCAGTTCATTCGGGCGGCAAACATCAGGCGACATGAAATTCCTTTCAGCGTCGGCGCCGGAAGCGCCGTGACAATGACTTCCGCCTACGCAGAATGGGCTATAACTGCGGACTATTTTCGGCAGCTTAAACGTTCAGTGCCCTTTCGCAGCCGAGCCTGGGATAAATTTTATAGTCATCGAACGAGCCTTTGCACTTCCCTTTCCCGCACGCTTCCGCCCTTTGGACTCTTAAAATGCGACATTCGGTCCCTTCCAGGTCGATTTGGCCCGACTAAAGGTCGCCTTGGTATTCCACTCAATTACCTCCTTTACGTTTTACAACTTGCCTCTGGGCGTGGAGAACGACATTACGGGGCCCTTTGGCTGGAACTTAATGAGCTACATAACCTTACCGTGATCCTCAAATGGGGCCTGCAGTTAACATCCCGTATGCAATATCAGCACGGCGCTCCCTTGTGTTTAGCAAACATACGTGTGTCGTGTGGCCGTATAGCTCTACAACGTTCCGTTATCGATTGGGCAGCATTCTTTCCTTTCAAGGTTGCCCTTACAGCCTCCACTGTGTACTCGTTTGTCAGCCATCAGCCGATTACCGCAGGTTGTAATGTGATTATTAGGAAGCTGTATGCATGTGGCCTCGCGCAGGAACAGCCGAGAGCCTTCGCCGGTTCCCGTAATGAGGACCCATCGCTTTCGGGTAATGTAAACGGGTGCCTGGTTCCCCTTCTTCCACAATATCAACACTTCACGCTGAGCAAGTCGAATCGGTCCGATACTACTAGCTGGGCTGTCAACCGTATAAATAGCCGTACTTCTACCGACAGCGTCAGTTCCAGTTTCCCAACTGGTCTCTTGACGAGTCGACCACTTTTCTTCTACCTATAGCTATCGGCTGTCAATATTACCGCCCGTTATTTCTTTACCTTTTCCACCATACCGCTTCCGTTTACCGTTCCCAGTTTCCATAGCTTTCGGGAAGCCCTGGAAAGTAAATTAGAGATCCATTGCACCCACGCTGAGCAAAGAGAATGGCGTTCTGAGTGGAAAAGCCACTGGTCAATTCACAACGTCGCAGTCTTTCGTCAAGTTTTTCACAAACTAATCAAGCTGTCCACAAGTGGACCTTCCATCGGGCGATTGATTGACGAATGCCATTGATTGTTCGCCAATCAGCGGACTCTTTTCGCATTGGCCAGTTCGATTTTGCCTCGTCGTTCCCGTTTTGTCTGGAATCTTTCCTTCGCACCCAAGACTTCCCTACCAAGAGTTCTGTTTTCGTTCACGCAACCCCGTGCAAAATGTCTTCGAAAAGTGGCAAGTCGAACCAGAGCGCAGCTGCCCGCAAGAAGAATCTCAAAGTGGACTTGACTGACAAGCAACGAGCAGGTATATTCCGATGGGAAAAGGATCTTCCGATATATATTACTTCCGTCGCTGAAACTGTGGTTCTGTATTCTGCAGAAGTAAGGGAAGCGTTTGATCTGTTTGACCCGGATCAGTCGGGCGAAATTGACGGAAAAGATCTGAAGGTAAGATTCTGTGCCCATAGCTTCGCTCATTTGGCGCATTACATCATCGATTACAGTGGTGCCGCACGGTATATGACGTGACATCATGGGCGACTTGTCGAGCACAGCCCTGCCAGCAGTTTGTTGCACGAGATTCCTGACGATTTGTGTTACTTTCAGGTTTGTCTTCGCGCATTAGGGTTTGAGCCCAAGAAAGAAGAGATCAAGAGGATGCTTCAGGATGTCAAAAGTGATGATGGCAAGATAAACTTCGACCAGTTCCTCATCCTCATCACGTCGAAGATGAACGAGAAGGACGCTCACGAAGAAATCCAGAAAGCCTTTCGACTCTTTGACAGTGATGACACAGGTAAAATAAGCTTTCAGAACCTCAAGAGGGTAGCGCGAGAGCTGGGGGAGAGTCTTACGGATGAAGAGCTCCGGGAGATGATTGAAGAAGCCGACCTGAATGGCGATGGCGAAGTGGACGAGAAAGAATTTCTGCGCATTATGCAAAAAACTGGTCTTTACTAGAATTTCAACGATAAAAGCTTTCGATCCGTCTTTTAATTTTTTCTAACGAACAGTCCACTCTTCAGCATTCCTGCACTTTAGCTCTTGTGTATTTTCTATCTCTATATTTTCAACTGAAGGCCACTTCAGAAATTAATTATTCAACGTCCTTTCAGCGAATATTGTCGATACCGAAGTTTTCGGAGCACAACGGGATCTTTTAACCTTGTTTAGATACGATGATTAAAGGACGTTCAAGGCAATCAGTACAAGTGTTATGCACTATTTTTCCTTCTCAACTAGCACTTTCCAGGAAAGTGTCGTTGCCAGAGATGCATAGGTAAACAGGCTCTCATGACGTTGATGAGGACAAGTCTACACGCACGTCCTTCCCTTTCTGACACCTGAGCCATTACATTGTTGTCTAGGTTCCACCTCAAAGTGTACCCAAGTTGACATTAACGACGCAGTTAGGGCGGCACCCGGGACATCATCACGAGTTCCATTATTCTGAGGAAGAAACAAGAGAAGAGAACACAAACGTCACAACGGTTCAAATTTCAAACAGAAGACCTATCAAATCAAGAATCAACAGTCAACCCACACGTGCGTACTTCCTGGTTCGCAGTCCAGCAGAAACATATATTTACACCCCACAACTCCACGGTTACACAACGCCAGACCTTGGATTCTGATTGGCTGGTTTACTAAGAACGAAGAAGAATTCAACATAAAAAGTAAAGAGCCACATTGAGCTGTGGAATCAGCTGGGCTTTCAAAACAGAAAACATCTAGGACCTTGTCGAGGGTAAGTCTAAGTTGGACACTAAACTCAGGCCTTAAGACAGAGAAGGCTCAACTGTACTACGTGTAGAAAACAGACACTAGGTCAACTCGTGGACGAGGAAGACTTTGTATGGGTCGCCGTCCGTACTTTGTGCGTGAGAAGAAAGCAGCGCGGGGTTTATGAAAGACTGCCGACTAACATTCCGCGGTCGTTAAAGGACGATCTACAGATCTTTGGATCGATGAAAAACCATCGGTATCTGAACCATATTCTGTCGGGAACAAAAAAGCAGCAGACATTAGGCAATGCGAACTTCCCGAATGGAAAAAAGACCACATATGACAGAGGTTTCACGCCCGTTTGACTCACTTTGTGCTTTTCCGGTCTTGTCCATCACAAGACAGTTCGGTACTCCACTTGGATTCGGCCTCGTTGGCAGCCGGAATGTCCGGTCCAAAAATGAAGCAACTGAAGTTGTCGATCTTGTCATCGTAGCGCATGGTGTTTACGTCTTCAGCACGGACACGTACGTCTACGCTCTGCAAAACACGACAAACTATCATTACTTGAATCTGGTAGCTTTGGTACCATACAAAAAGACTAACAGGAAGCTAAAACTTACGCGGACAGACTTTCCGCAGACATTCCGAGAGATAGTCTTGTTGACCACCGGTGAATTTAAATCTTCCGCAGTCAGCAGTGCAGTATAGTTCCGATGAGATGTAGAGTCAGCGCCAAAGTCATGGTTTTGTCGTTCTCTACAACGTGAAGTTCAGTTAAGCAAATATGTTCGATCACGATACGAAGGACCCTCGAAAATAATTTGGAAGTTGGGCGTACAAACTCGACAAGATTCCAAGTCGCGCACGCATTCAGCGACTAACACTGATAGCATGCGCCACCAGGGAAAATAAACTTAGCGAGCAGGGTAGTTTTCCAAGTGGCGCACACTGCTAATCAGTAAGGCCAAATGTTTGCGCCGGTTAAAATGCGGATCTTGTCGAGTTCGTTCGCCAAGCTCCCACCTCGGTATTCAACTTACTTGTCAATGAAAATCCTGAGCTCCGGGCCACATATGCCCAAAGGTTCGTCACAAGAGATACCGTTGTGTTCAACAACTTGGTCGTTTTCCAAGTGAAGAGGCCAAGCCTCGATCCGAAAGAACCCTTTGACTTCGGGGTACTTGCTGATGTCCACCAGATGCTGTGCTCGGTCTACCCGGCCCCCCTTGATCACTGCCACCGATGACAGGAAAAAGATGCCCCAGGCTTCGATAGGCATGGCGGCAGCACCAGTTGCGCATGCCACAGACGACAGGAAGAAAATGCCCCACATCTCGATCGGATCCATTTTTTTCCAGGAAAACCGGGACTTCGGAGAAAAATCAAACGATGAAGGACGTGGGAAGGTTGGGGAATTCCTGGCACTCCGCGAAAAGGTGCACCTCTGTACCCGCCTTCATACGGCTTTCGGAAACTGGCGGTAGTGGTCGAAATGTGGCCGGAAGACCTTGAATTGGACTTTGTGGTGGAGTCCACCGCGAAACTTGCCTTGGTTGGAACTTGAAAGGCAGGTGTAAAGTCGAGAAGCGCAGGTTGTAACCTTGTAATGAATACCAACACGGAAGAACGATAGTCGTGCACACAGGCAGATACGATTTTACCCCGGAAGTCACGAAGTCTACAAAAATCACCAGTAAATAACACTTGCGTGCAGAAAATTCAAAGTAATGAGAAATGAGCAGCTGGATTGTTCATTCACACTTGGAAGAAAATTCGTACGGCACTTCGTCACAAGTTTTGCGGAAAAGTTTGAAGATATTCAACGTGAGTTTCCGCCTAAAGATGAGTTCCTCGTGATATCGTGACGCATTTCTGGGTTTACCAGTCTACCTTACATCGCCGGCTTCTCTACCACATACGTTCGTTTGAGTGTGGATCTTTGTCCTAGAGTGGAGGTAACAAGTAAGTAAATTCCGTGGAGACCGACGACTCCCGCGCAGCGCGTTGATGGAAAAACAAGCGTGGTCATGTATGAATGGATGACGAACTGCCACTTCAGACTGATCTTACCGGCACGTCCTAGGTCAACACCACCTGAATGAGAAGCCGGAAATATGTTCATCGGCTAACAGACGTCACATGGCGTCAACTTGACAAGACTAATGTCTGTCACGCGTAACGGGATTTTTATGCATGATCAATGCGAATTATTAGTTTCTCCACAAGACACTCTTACAAAGCGAGGTATAGAAAAACGTACAGACCGACGAGTTCACGTTTGAATTTTTGAAGTTTCTGTGGTTGATCAAGGCGAGCAAGACGTGCAATAAAACTAAAAAAATATGTAACACTCACATTTAGGTGGCACCTGCGTTCCTTCCCTCGAGTCCGTCCAACCGGTCGTCGGGAAGAACTTCCGCTTTTAGCTCTGCGAGTAAACAAAAGACAAGGCGTCAAACTTGGTCAACTCGCAGGTGAGTCAGATACTAAACTTCAACTTACTTTTGCGTTCACTGTTGTCCGAAGAATCCAAACTGCCTTCACCACTGTCAGGAGAATCGAGAGGACGTTTCGACCCGACGTGCTCCGGTAAATTCATCGTCCCTTGTGGCGACCCTGCAGCTCCGTCAGGTACCGGCCTCTTCGTCTTCGTGTCGTCTTCGTCTTCCGAATTGGAAGATGAGCTGGACGAGGACGAACAACTACTGCTGGAATCCGACTGGACGCCCGTCGAACGCTGTAGATCGACCTGATCTGCCATGTCAGCGATCTCTGGCCGTTTGGCTCGGAGGACAGCATACCACTTCTGGGAGAGCTTCGGTCGACCGCGAACTGTCTTGTGCCAGACCACAGGGAAGTTCACACGACTGAAAGAAGCACGGGAATATTCAGATGCAAGCCGAAACCTTCGGGCACTCTTATCGCTTACCAGTCATAATCGTCTGTGGTGTCGGCCCAGATCGTTATCTGAAGTGGCGCACGTTCACATTGTAATCAGTAAAGAGCGCGCGCCACTTGAAAACAGTCCGGGTGAAAAATCATTTGCCGACGTTCAACTGTTAAAATGTTGCCGGGCAAGAGGAAACTTACCTCGCGAAGTTCTGCGTGACGGCGACAGTGTCCGTCAAGTTGACAACGACGTGCCACCTGGAAGAAAAACGATGGTCGAACCGGAAAATCTCAGAAGAGCTGCGCATTTCTCGCATTTGTCCACTTACCATCCTCCCGGTACAAAGACAGTCTCGCCCGGTTTCTGTAGAATTTCCAGCTGGAAAAGGAGGTCAGAATATGAAGTCGAGTTTCTTTTTCGGTATTAGGCGAGACTAACTTACAGGTTTGTGTTCAGCAGGCCAAGAGGGTAACTGCGTCTTCGGGTATACGCACTGGAACCACGACACGGCTTCGTTGGTCTGTTTAGGCGCTTCTCTCTTCTGAACTTTCAGAGCTTCTTTCTGGACGGCGGTGGGGAAGAGACACCATCTCTTATAGCCATGGACAAGGGCATTCCAAGCACTGGTCCCTAGTGGATCAATGTGGATGCCCGTCCCGGACCTGGCGGGACCCAGCACGAACCATCGATAGGGCGGACGACGCTTTTGATCGGCGTACTCGAATAGATCGTCAGCAAAGTACTCGGGAATACTGTAATCTTTAAGTAAGGCTTTCTCACCGGTCCTCTATCGGAATAAACCATTTACTTTCACGTTCAGCGAGAATGATTTTAAAGTCGAAACTGGAGAGTTTACCTCGGCGAAGCTGCTATCGAAAATATACATCGGACTATCATCGTCCGTCTCTTTCATGTATCGCAGATAATGCTTCAGTTTCAATCTCACTGAATATCCTTCATCGTCCTCTCCAACCTTAAAGCGATCTTCCCCGTAAAGCTCCTGCAAGGCCTGCAAAAGAAATATTGAAGAACGTGTCTTTCGACAACCGGAAATCAAGTTTCAACGACAGAAAACAGCTGTTTTCCCAAGTGGCGCACGTTGCCAGTGTTGTCGGCTGAAAGTGTGCGCCACTTCAGATGACGATTTTCCAAGTTTCGTTTGCCAGCCTCCAGTCTCACAAAACGCTCCCGTACCACGTCGTGTTAAACAAAAGCTGATACAGCAACCCATCACATGGCACCAACGTTTTTTCTGAACTCGCACCCTTGAAAATGAATGTGGAAAATATTCCTACCTCATAATTCCAGTTTGTCTGCGCTTTCCATCCTAGCTGCGAGTTGCGAATCACAACGGGTTCATACGGACGTTCATATTCCTCAATAAACTGCTCATGTGGCACAAGAGTCGCGTCAATCCGAGGAACATTGTCGATGAAGGCATCGAGAGAAAAAGCGAAGAGTTTGGCATAGTTGAGAGCATTCCAGTCAGCGGCAGTTTTCAGTTCTGTAACGAGACAGCATTCTCAAAAATTAGTACTTTTGTATTTTAACACTTGTATCTTGTCTAAGCTATCTATTCAACTTACCAGAGCGCGATGCTTCCTTTGCCTCCGCGAGCTTGGAGAAGTATTCTTCGTCATGTTCGTTTCTCTCATCCATTAACAAGTTGGCTTTCCGACCAAATCACCACATCACAGGAGACAGACGATCCTGACGATGTTTCGCTTCTACTCCTCGCTCCTTTCACTTCACAAGTATGCCCATCGTTCTCCACTCGTCGTCAACTGAAGGATACTTCCAGCTCCAGGAGTCTCCAGTACTCCGGAGTCCGGATCCAGTTATTCCAGATCAGAAATCAGAATGTCGGATTTCAGAATCCAGTTCAAACAAAACGGATCAATCAACTCTTTGGATCAAACCAGAACCACTCGAACTGACATCACCCTACTGACGCTTCACGAAGGTGCCGAACTACGTCATAATCCGCATAACAATCAAAGGCTCGATGAAGTACATTCTCGTGTACTGTGGCGTAAATACGGCACCTTCAATGCACTGCATCATAGCAATATGACACGTCATGGTGATGTCAGTTTTGATACCCGGAAGTTTCCTTCACGAAATCTCTAATTTTATGTCCTTCCGTTCCGCCTTCTCGCAACCGATCGAATTAGAAAGATAAAGATGACAGTTTTATTCGGCAAATTAGCAGAAGTAGGACGTCAGTACAACAGCTAAAATCAAACAGTACAAAACCGCCGGGAAATTCAATGTCTATCAGCTGTTATAATGGCATGGTCCGTCAACGAAAGCTTATGGAGCCAATCTTTTCGGATCACGAGGGAACATGGACGTTTTACGAATGTTATCCAAACCTAAGTACAGCATAACAACTCGCTCCAAGCCGATACCACCTCCTCCGTGTGGATAGCATCCATACTTGAAGGCGTCAATGTAGGACTGGATCTTCGACAAGTCGATACCGTGGTGCTTGGAACGTTCTGTCAGCAAGGCCGGGTCGTGTATTCGCTGTGCTCCTGACAGGATCTCTTCACCGCGCATGAACATGTCGTAGGAGTTGGAGAGCCTGAAACGAAAAGAAAGTCATCACGATTCACGACACGCGACGAAAAAGTTCCGAACCGAAAACTATACAGCGGCTGATTGTAAGGTCCGAAAGGTCTACCATAACGCTAGGGATACGATAGACCGTACAGCTCACCGTTTGAAAAATCATCTTATTCTTCAGGACACGTAAACTCATTTCTTGGGCGTTTTCCAGTTCTTACCGTGGGTTATTCGGGTCCGGCATGGTGTAGAACGGTCGAACGGCGAGTGGGTACTTGTCCAAAATGAAGAAGTCAGTGTCATACTTGGCTTTAACGAGCTTCCCGAGCAGCTTCTCATTCGGAGTGCTCAGGTCAGCGTCATCCTCCATCTCCACGCCAGCTTCTCTTAACATCTGCACACCTTGGGTATATTCCAGTCGTAAAGCTGGCTCCAAGAACGTGAACGGCTGTGCTGGATACTGCTTGTTCACCGTGCTGATTTCATCGGCGTAATTGTCGCGCAAACCCTGGAACGAAGGAAATTCAGTCACACGTAAGTTGATTGAAGATCCATTGATTGATCAGCAAGGTAAAACTGTCTCACCTTGAATATTTCAACGAATAACTGACCGATGGTGTCTGTCACCTCATGGTAGTGATAGCTAAAGGCCATCTCAAGATCCAGGCCGATGAACTCAGTTAAATGACGGTGAGTGTTGGAATCTTCGGCGCGGAAGACGGAACCAATAGTGTAGACACGGTTGAAGTCGGAAGCGATGGCCATTTGCTTGTAGAACTGCGGGCTTTGGGCGAGGTAGGCGCTGGACTTGAAGTAACTGACGGTGAAGACGTTGGCACCACCTTCGCTGGCTGCTTGGATGATCTTCGGCGTGTGGATCTCGACGAAGCCTTTGGCGTCCAAGGCGTTACGGAAGAGCTTACAGACGCCAGCTTCCAGGCGGAAGATTGCTTGGTTGGTCGTTGTGCGTAGATCCAAGACGCGATTGTCCAGTCTGGTGTCCTGCAACAAACAGGGAATAACACTTCCCAATGTTCGCAACGCTACTTCCACAAGTCTGGTTCAAACTTTCAAATTTCAAGAAAATAAAGGAAACAGCAACGGTCACAAAACAGACACCACTTCGTCTGATTGATGCATGACCACGCCAAGGCGCCGTTATGGACGGTGGCCCGTGTGGCGGTATCGTGGTAACAGCATCAAACAAGACAAACAATCTTCGGCAATAGGACTCGTTTCGCTCATTAATCAAGTCTATATTCAACAAAGGCAAAATTACTTGGTTGACGCTAATCTGCGGTCCAGTAGCGTCTTCAGCCTTCTCCGATCGTGAGGCATCCTCGATCAGCAGAGGTAACCTGGCTTCCGCAGAGCTGACAACAAAGATTTGCTCGACGTGAAGCTCCACATCTTGCTGCGAGCAGCTGTCGATCGTCTGGTCCACTTTCCTTACAACGCCGTAAACATCGACGATGGATTCTTTGCTGATTCCCGCAGCAAACTTGACCATCTGCTTCGATACTTTATCCCCGACAGCTACCAAGGCTTGTACCGTGTACTGTTGTTGTCGTAGGACGAAGAAGCACTGCTTCCCTTTAGCTCTGCTGGTCTGCAGACGCCCGCGAATCCAGACGAGTTGATCGGCTAAAGTCGCTGTCAGGTCTTTCACGATGGTCAAGTCACGGTCCACTTTCTCCTTTGACTGATTTAGAGCAGTAAGACCGTACTTGTCTTTAGCAAAATCTTCGGTTTCGACTTCAGCAGAAGCATCCCCTGATGCAGTCTTCTTCTCGGCGATTATCTCCGCTTTCTTCGCTGCTTTCTCGGCTTTCTTGGCAGCATTCTTGGACACTTTTTCCGCGTTTTCCTTCTGATCCTTCTCAACAATGTCAGCCATTGCTCCCAGTTGCTGGCACCTGCAAAAGAAATACACAGATATCAAGTGTGAAGGGTGAAGATATTGCGGCTACAAGCCTACAAACACGTACGAGGGAAGAAGCCGAAGGAAAGTCAAGAAACTGACACGTGAAAACCAGAATCAAAAGTCAAAATAGACCGGTCGACGTTTTACCTCGAAGAGGCCATTACGTCACAGATATCCTTGTTACTCACTGGACAGTGATTGAGTACCTTCTACACTACGATGACGACGTAAGTTGATGAACGAAAAGGGACTGGCGAAAATCGAGCCGATTTTGCATCAGACATCAGCACTCAGTAGCTGCCTGACACTTCGACTGCGACGGCGGAATCGACGCTCAAACCTCCGTTCCGCAGAACGGCTGAACGTCGCATGCGGCGTTTCAACCAGCGGTGGACGGATGATTTTCTCATCGAATAACTAAACACGGAACGGCGCAACATCACCCAGTGCAGCCTAAACCAGGAACGGCAATCAGTCGATCAGTATTTTTCTTGTATGAAAAATATCGTTCCGAATGTCCTTCGAACACAAGGTCTCCTGTTTAGTAGGATAGAATCTGCGCACTGATAACAAAATTGGTTTAGCCCTTTGTAACACTTCATGCCAGGTCATACCTGACAGCTGAGAAAATCTCGATGTTATGCTGAGAAAATCTCCATATTATGTCGAGAGAATCATCCGTCCACCGCTGGTCAGTGTTCCGATTATCGTAATATATAATTGAAAATGGCTGATTTTGGTAAGGTTGTAAATTCCTAATTCCATTCCTTTCCGAATTCCGTTCCATTCCTGGAATTCCGTTCCGTTCCAAGAGTAGCTGTTTGGAACGGTGAAATGCCTATTTGGAAGACTACCAAAAATCGGATAAAATTTAGGAATTCCACGAGGTAAACAGTCGAAGATCCAGCAGATCCTGTCAGAAAACTGAACCCGATGCTGGCTCACACATGCGTACCACTGAGGCTGATTGGTCGTTCAGTTGAACGACCAATAGCATTTTCGATCCGTCGCACTAAAGAATGCGGCGCATTCAACTGTGCGTAAGTCCTTGCTTTTCCCTTGGAGTTAAGGTCCAACAAGACCGAAAGTTCGGATCGGCCAATCTCCAGCTGGCTTTCAGTCTAAAAACCTATATTTTCCGATGGCTCCAGATCATCTTTACTGTTTTTAATGGGTATGTGAAAAGAACTAAACTGGCAAATGGGAGTTTGGAATTCTGGATTTTTGCGAGGACCTTCTGGAAAAGGGAATAGGAATATTAGGAATTCCTTTCCTATTTTCCATTCCGAGGACATTCGGCCTGGAATTTACACCCCTAGATTTTGGCCTTTTTGGAATTCCGATACAACGATTCAAATTGAGAATCTTTTGCGAACGTATTTGGATATTAATCAGGATACAAATTCAAATGGAAAATGATCAGAGTATTCTAATTCGTAATTCGAATCACACAATGGCTTAATTGAAATAAGCACAGTTGGAATAAGACACTACGGTCCATTTGAATTGGCGCATTATTACCGCAAAATCACAAGTTTATGTTTGCCAGTTGAATCCACAGCTGTCAGCATCAAGCCCGCAGTGCAGTCCGCCAATTTGTCCCCGGATTTAGCGCATTCAGAGGCCAGCACATCGGGGCTTATTTTGGTAGTCTGCCTCTCATGACCTCGTATCATTGATCGTTGGTTTGATGAGGAGATAAATTTGAAAAGTATCGCCGAAAGTGAAGTCATAGAATTTTTGAGTGACATTGTAAACGCTCAGGATTCATCGCTGATCTATCATTTCAAGACTAACATCTCAATCATCGTCAAGAATCAGAACAACAGAAAGCGGAAGTCCGATAGCAGAAGATGGGTGAAAAACCTTCTTTGAGCCCTTCTGCCAAAGAATCCGTCGTGGAATTGAATCCTTCAAGAAGTCCGTGCCTTCACCGTCACCGCCTGCAATCGGCTGAGCGTATCTGTTGGAACTCCAAACGGTGGAGTCTCAAAAGTAAATACTTCTGCAGGGGGAAAGACGAAGGTCATACTATACTGGAAATTGAAATTACCAAACGACGTCGCAATAATTCAAATAATTCGAATTGGTGTCGGAAACTGAATTCCGATTCATCGTAATCGTCGGTTCAGTAACGATGAATTATCGGAAATTCAAATTAGGGCTACGCGAAGGATTTCGATTAATCGTAATTGTAATGAAAACTGCAAAAGTCTTATCGGAACAACACTGCCGCTGGTTCCATCTTTAAGTCGTTCCATGAGTTCGCTCAGTGCACTATAGAGCTCCGGAACGCGCAGTGATACGCAAAAGTTAGAGGGGATAATGTACCGGACGGCCTCAGAAATCGGTCTCATTTTCCATGAGACCAGTCGGGTACGGCCTGAATCGAAGTCTCGGATTCCGAGTCGACCAATAGCAGCGCTTCAACGTGTTCGAGCCGGCCCACGACCCGTCGAAACATAAGACCGAAAGATGAGAGTGGCTTTTTATGAGACCTGACCTGTCCTCGCAATCTCTATACTGTGCGATTGATTGCGATAATTTTTTTGATTCAACGCCAACAAACAAAATTATTTTTATTTTGTCGTCACTCCTGACTTCTGGCATGGATCATAATGGATGGCGCCGTAATAGCAGAGTGAGTGCTTTTGGGATCAAAGATTTTCCCTTCTTTGCGCCACTCTCACAGGTTTACCTTCCGTACTCCTGCAGACAGCAGCATGGCCGTGCAGGAAGTTCCGTTCAGTCTACTGGATCTGGATCTGAAGAAAGCACGGGAGAAGCAGAACGTCGCCGCTCAGCGCGAAGCTGCCCGCCGTCAGCGCTTGGAGAATCTGCAGAAGGACAATCACTTTGAGGATCCCCACAAGAATCTCGTCCTGGCCAAAGACGTCCCAACTTTCGATGACGAGGCAGATCGCAAGCAAACTAAGAAATCTCGGAAGGCCAAGCTGAAAGAACGTTGGAAGAAATCGTTCCCTCAAGCTCTTGTCGATGAAGAACGCTACTGGACGACGCAGCAAGCAGCCTCCGACTTCGCCTCTCTGACCTACAATTACTTCACCGCAGAAGTAGGAAAATCGGAACTACCTCCTCTGAAGCTCTGTTCGATCTGTAGTTTCCCCTGCAACATGAAATGTGTTGTTTGTGAAGACAAGTTTTGCTCGAAGAAATGTTTGGAGACGCACAGAGATATTCGCTGTATGAAACGCGTTTTGTAATCAACAATCAACCCACTATATAAAGCTGAAGCATTACTCTTTTACGAACTTGACTTGAATAAAATCCTTTCTCATGAAACGGTCTTGCTCAAATTGGAATATCCAATTCCCACACAAGATAAAATAATTTTGCTATTCTCTGGAGAGTCTGAAATAGTTTTACTGTCAGCAGTGATCCGAAATTCGACTGAGAAGAATTCTTTGATGTAACGGAGAAGTTGAATGGTGAAAGGCGAAAGAGGACCTGTCTGTATTTTTGAGACGTCGCCGTTCTGTCCGAGGCACATCAAAAGGAGCGCTAGACCTTGATTTATCGAACCCACACATCCACCCTGGAAAGAACAACTTGAGTTCACGGAAACAAATCATTGCTCGATATGGGGGCTCGGCACACAAACTCGACATATGTGTTTCCCCAGTGGCGCATTTTCAGTTTTATTGGGTGAAAGCGTGCATCACTTGTGAGATCGTTTTCGCCGATTTTCCTCGCATAACTGGCCCACATTTCCATTTTTTTCCCGAGCGTGCGCCACTCGGAAAAAAACGGTCTCGTCGAGTTTGTATTGAGTTACGATCATTCTTACACGATATATCTCCTCGAGCAGAAGCAAGGCTGCTCGCTCTCCCATTTCTTCCGCAGTTTCCATCGTCTTATTTTGTTCCGTACTTTCATCGGGAGAGCGAGGCTGTTCGGAGGTCACATCAACGGCGTAACGGATGCCTTTCTCAGTCTCCGCTATGAGCGTTATTCCGTAGCCTTTCGACCTGCAGAAAATCTTGAATTACACTACTTCATATTTTCCGAAGGACAAGCAAGAAGACTTCACCTTCCAGCATTTCTGTCGCTTTTACACTGGTCAGTGTAGCAGTAAACATCTGCCACGAATTCTTTTAGGATTTTCTTGGCTGCTTCCCCGAGGCGATTTCCCATCGACGGCGACATTCCGCAGGTAAATCTTGAGACCAAAACACGTCGGCGCTTTCTTCCCATTATGATTGCGCTCTTAGAGTTCACTTACGCAATTCCGCGGATGCTTCGGATTAATCCGCTATCTTCCATATTCCTCAAAGGCCGCAGTTTCAATTTCGACGGACAGGTAAATCGGACTTTTCCTCCACCATTCGGCCGCAATCCTCTGGCAAGAATTTTCAGCTCTAGTCCTTCGTCTGTTCCCAAGAACTTCTGAAGTAGAGGCAGGGAGGAATGCCTGATAGCGTCGATCTAACCAAACAGAAAAAAATCAACGAGCCGCACTGATTATTATGGGAAAGAAAATTTATACCGAGGGATCAATTTGGTCATTAGTTACACCGGTGAAGATAACTTCGATGGATTGCTTGGTGAACGGGGCAAGAAGCAGCAGGGCTTCAAGATAGTACGTGATGGAGCGGTCAGTTTGGCAGTCGTGCTCGAACAGTCCACCGGAAAGCAGGCCGGGATGAAACGTTAGCTTCGTACCTACAAAAAAGTCCATGTCAGCTGACAGACCATCTTAACCATGGAAAATCTTACCTGTCTCATCGATGATCCAAGAAGTTCCGTTCGTAATCTTAGCAAGCAGAGCAAGAAAATTCAGCTCGTAACCTGCACAGAATGAACACCATGAATAACCATACCCATGTCAACCAACGCATGACCTTGTTGCCAAGCAAGTCGCCAGTGCGTCGGTCGATCGGAACTCGTGTGGTGTTGCGCAATGAGGTTTGAGTGGCTTGGTGGGCCGTGGGGGGAGCAACAGATGTTTAAGCACCGATATAAAAAGACAACCATGCACCGGCCTGTCTGCCAAACGTGCCACTCACCGGATAAGCCAGGGTGTTCGTCTTTCTGTCGTATCTTGCTAATCCGGATGGATTTCCCGCTCAGTACTGCCAGTACAAGTCGCTGTCGGAAATAAAAGCTGCCGGAGAATTCTTCTAGTGCCATTATTTCGAAGAATGAGAGGACTAATGGGAAGTTGCTGAAAGTGACGGAAACTTCGAAGATCGCACATTCGCAAAATTCGTAATTCGGAAATGCAACGTTTTTACAATAAGGGCTTACAATGACAGATTACACCGCTGGTGTAATTGGCTCCACCCACACCCTTGCGATTGGCCTATTCATTCCACCAGACATTACACTTTCGGTGTAATTACGAGTCGCTCCGGAACGACTCGTAATTACACCAAACTTAAGCAACATCCCGAGTGGGCTGTGCTCCTCTCCAAACTTTCAAAAGTCACGTCCATCACGAAGTTTCTCGTTACTCGTCCTACTGGTGAGTGTATGGTGGTTCCTCCGACATCAAAGATCTCATAATCCTCCGATCGTGCTTACCTGCAGTGCGGGGCTTTCAAAGCAACCCGTTACACCACTTTCCTAACTGGTCAAAAACGTTTTCTGGGCGTATCCGCCAAAGTAGCTGGTGTAATTACACCACCAAGCCAGTTTAGTCTTTGTAAGCCCTTAATAAAGAGAACGCGAAAACGCAAAATCTTGTTAAGATAACTGAAGTCAGTGTATTGAGGTTAGACTATTACATGTTATAAGTGCCTAATAGTCTTACCTCAATACACTGACATCAATTATCTTAACAAGATTTTCCGTTTTCGCATTCTCTGTAATCAACAATCAAGACTCAAGAGTATCTGGAAAGACTTTCGTCCGAGTGGAACTGCGGCTGGTGGAAAATCGAATCCTTGCACCTCAAATTCATGCTACGCCGTACGGTGTGAACCAGCGCGCAAGTTTGCAACTTCTGCGAAACTGCGCCTGGCCGATGTTACAGTGTTCTTTGTTTCAGGCAAAACCTAACGTTGCTCGTGTCGGACAGATAAGATGAAAAATGTTTTAAGCAACGTCGCAGCGAAAAGAAAAGCAGGAAGAGGACGGAACTAAACGAAAGCGAGCAGATGCAACTGCTCTTACAGAGAAAACTAAAGCGATCCCGCAGGGTCGTACAGTATAGTGCAGTGCACTGCTCTGGAACTCGGACATTTCAGCGGTGCACGGTATCTCGAGGAACTCTTCAACCCGCTCCGTCGCGCCCATCCGTAATCGACTGGATGCGAGCTGTTCGGAATCATAGTATACGCAGGACGGGAAATTATGGGGCCAGTAAAAATTATGGGACCAGGCCTTTTCGCTACGGCGGTACGGAAGCACGTACGTACGCTACCGATTTATATTACAGTCCGGTCGCTCGAACTCTGGTACCTGATTATGCGATTTCAAAATAAAGAAATCGTGCAAAATCAACGATACTGCGAGCCATACCGACACAGCCGGTCCACATGCGGGTTGATTACTTGATCACACCAGTAAAGCTATGGTGTAATTTACGTGTAATGTAATTTCGGCCTTGGCTCAATGTATAGCAGACTTCAAAACAAAATCGGCGCAATAGGTACCAGATTTCGACCGACCGGACTGTAATGCACTTTTGGACACTTTTCTACGTTTGAATTTCCATTTTGCCGTCTTTTCCAGCGGTGGACGGGTCACGGGTGATTTATTCAGCCTGATACCGAAAACCATGGAACTGCCACCTACGACTTGTCAAGAACCAGTACAACGGGCAATCTTGTCATCAGAGCGCGAATTCCACCTCCCCACTGAACAGGAGAACCAGTGTTCGAACAACGTTCGTAACGGTATTTTTCAAATGCAAAATACTGATCGACTGATTGCCGTTCCGAAGTTGGGCTGCGCTTGAGGTTGCGAAGCCGTTCCGTATTTTGCATAATTCACTGAATAAATCACCCGTCCACCGCTGGTCTTTTCCGCCTGGTCCCATAATTTTTACTGGCCCCATAATTTCCCGTCGCGCGTGTACGGACTACGAAGTGACAAGTTTCTGAGAAGGTCAAATTTGAGTTGACTGCTGTGTATAAGGTTATTGATTTCTAATCTTCATACTTATAATAATTGCTGGGGTTGCGGAGGAAACATCCGCAAGCGCAAACCTGCTGAACTGTAGCAAGGGAAGGTTCTGCTTCTTGAAAAATCCTTTCTTTTTGTGGCTTGGAAGGATGGCAACTCCGATCACTCCATTCATGTTCAAACATGCGTTCGTATTCGGCAAGCTCTATATGTCTCCCGTACAGCGAAGGTTATGGTCTTCGGGTCCGTCACAACTGAGTTTAGATTATGGTCGCCAAATATGCCAGGACCACGGTGGTCATCTTGCTAGCAAATGCCATGGAGAACGCCGTGAACGGACGAGTGGGATACATTGACCTACAAGCCTGCGGATGTCTTCAACTCCGAGTAAGAACGATAAGCGGATTCGAGAAGTGGCGGGAGTTGAATGATACAGTACCAGAGCACTATAAGGTACTATACTTGATTTTCCCTGGTATCATGTATAGCTGATGCTTGACGGTGTGAAAATTGGATATGGGAGGTCGGATCGTTCTGGCAGTCAATCCGATGTGTCCATTGGGGAAAATCCTTCAAAGCGTAATGCCGAGATCTATCGAATGGTCATATCACGGGGGCGACATTCAACCCCAGGTAGATTAGTACTATACCGCCGACATGAACTTCGCAATGACGTCATCGCGAAACTGTGCTTTCTTCCTGCTCTTCGCCCATTACACCGTGTCTTTGGAGTACCAAACAGCATCCCAAATTCAGCTAATGGTTTCCGATGACTTTACGTGCGATTGTTGAATGAGAAGCTCAGCTTCGCGGCAGAGGAGGAAAGCCGTGTCTTACGCAGCAGGTAGCGGGACGCGGTGTCGCAGCGATATGAAGAGCTCCAAAGTCGATCAGTTATCCACCTTACCACAAGGCACTACAATCAACCAGATAATACCGAGCTTCAAAGATGCATAGTCATGTTGGCGTTTAGCACATAATTCACGCTACTTTCTTCAGGACCACAGGCTCCAACAGCTATGTAGTTTTGAAGACTGTCTGACTTTTTGAAAAACTTTTTCAGTGCCCTGCAGGATGGCATTCCGTGCTGTTCTCTATCTTGCTTTGTTCGCTGTGGCTCTAGCTGACCTTCCACCCAATTACGAGTCGCTGACTGCCATCCAGAAGCAGGAGATCCTGTGGAACAACATCAATGCTGACGTCTACGACTACGATAACCTCCCTACGGCCGGCCCCACCCCCGCACAGCTGGTTGCCTTTATGAATGTCAACTTCACTTTGCAAACTTTCCTTCTCGTCAGCGACGAAATGCCTGTTGGGAGAACCAAAGTGATCCACCCCTACGGACCCGTCGCCAAAGCCCGCATGGTTATCTTCCCCAATTCGCGCTATACGGGAATATTTTCCCCCGGTCAAACACACTGCCTGGTGCGTCCATCTCCTGGCTCCTTCAACCCGCAAAACCTCGTACCAGGTACAGCCGATAAAACTAGACTAATCTGCGGCGACACTCAAAGGCCTCGATCTTGGTCAGGAAATATATATACTTCTATTCGGAAGTGTGTATCCTTGTTACAGGTTTGGGAGTGAAATGCCTGATCGATGGAGCGCCTTCTCAGAACATCATGTCACTTTTCGCTTTTGCCGGTCAAGGAACCAACGGCAATTATTTCGAGAATTCAAAGTTCAATATCCCGCTCACGGACGACAGAAGAACCGGCAGGAAGATTACTTGTCCTCACTTGGAAGCCCTTGCTACTAAGGCCGGGGAAGTTGGATCAAACACCCGCAACCCCGTTAACGACCTTTTTGAAGCCACTCTTGCAGCACTTCCGGGTGGCATAAACGACAGACCCGAGGACACTGGTAACATGCCACTCTATGAGCAGGCCTCTGTACGCGGAGATGGCTCCCTAGTACCAGCCGGTCAAGTTGTTGCACCTTACAAGATCGAGTTCGTGCCAAACAGACTGCTGTCATACCCAGCCGATACCGACAAGGACTTCCGTTATCAATTCGGGCAAATTGAGCCAGGCACCGTTGTCTATCAGGTGGTACTGTATCGGACAGCATTATCCGCCGAAGGTGAGCTTGTCGGACATCTGGTTAGCGACTCGCCCTTTGTCAGCTCGCACTATGCTGATAATCGGTTCTTCATGCGCCATGGACGGCAGCGATGGCAGAGCGAATAGGCGCTTTTTTCGGGAAAAATCTTGCGTATTCGACGTTCTCAAATTTTCGCATTCGACTGCTTTTCTGTCAGAGTTGCGTTTGGTTTCAGTGGTTCAAAACAGTGTACACTACAATCGCTCTGTCACAAGTTTTGATGGATGGATATCCACTCTCCAAATTAAAGGTTCTCGGACAGGTGAGGGAAAAACTACAGAGTACGTACTGTAGAGAACGGCGAACCGTCGCATGACAGCATTCTCAGTAGGTAACCAGGAAAGCCCATGCACTTCATTTTATCAACCAGTCTAGGCAAGTCTAGGCAAACAAGCAAGAGAGCCAGGATATTCAATACCGTAACTGCAATACAAACACAGAGATACTTCAGTTGAGGTGACCTTGGCGCCAATGCAAGGAGTCGCATACGTTGAACAGAGATCCGATCGAAAGGGAAAACGCAAAGAGCACGAACTACTGAATTTACATTCATCGGCCAAGAGGCGAGGTGTTTATGTCAAGACTTTCTGTATTTGCCACCAGCAAATCAGTCACGTTAACACCAAATTGTGTCTACCAAAGACACACAACAGCAAAACAATCCCAATGAACGGAACAATGCAGCTGTCACTGACTGATCCAAGTCTTACGGCAGCTGACAACAGACTTGAACTTTGGCCGTTCGCGGCCGCGGGTAGTCCAGTTCCTGCCTTGTCAGCAATGTTGCTGCCGGAAGCGGGAACGTTTTTTATAAGTAAAGCCGTCAGGTCCCACGTGTTGCATGCTTCACCAGTGCAGATACACCGGGTGTAATCTTCGAAGTTTGCTTCAAATTTTCCCTCGTAACAAGATTTTCCGGTGTCACGTAGTTCCTTCAGTATGTTCGCAGATACGCTTCCCGTATAGATGCAGGAACGGTCATAATACCACTTTTCTCCAGATGGCGCTGAAACCATAGCTCGTATGATGCCTGATCACCTGAAGCTAAAGAGTAAGCCAGAGAGGCCTGCCTTCCGTTTAGCCTGGTTTCTATTTCGCGCCTGCTGAGTGCATGGCAGGCACAGTACAAAATGGGGCGTCTTGCCATTGCCGCTTCCATTTCATTCCCCAAGGTTTCTACTGCACCTCAAGAAAACCTTAAAAACTCAAGTCTGTGAGACAGGAAAGTTCCTGACTTGCACCCAATATGCAACCAAATCGCCGTCGCATTGAACCCCGAGGTGGCCCAAATGTATTTAGGACAGAATTAAGGCTCCACACGCTTTCCGGACCGGGAAGGCGGAGCCGAGCTCAAACGTAATTTAGCAGACACAAAACTATCTAGTCTGCAATTGAAAACCTAGTAGAATCACAGGAATGGTGAGCTTACTTTAAAAATGAACAAAACCGTAGAATTCTCCGTTTTTCCAGAAAATCCCCTTTCATGGAAATAAACAACAACTTTTGATTCAAGTTGTGCATATTTTTTTTCGAGAATTCTCCAAGTGGACTGAGCATTGTTGTAGTTGATTTCGGTCTTAAAAACACAACATTAAAAGCGGAGAAGGCAGAATAGAATTTTCAAAACTAACTCAAAAGTAGCAAAAGTCTATGTCGACTTCCTCCGTTTTCACGAAAAGTCGTCATGCTGCCAAGAGCTGCACTCCCAACCAAGACATGGGGCGCCGCTTGCGTCAAAACTATTTCGTCAAGAGTTCTCGCAGAGTTTCCTAAACCACCTAACATGCTTTGCCATAGTTTCAGTTTGCACGATTTTTCATTTCGAACTTTGTGTAGAACTCTCGAACCCTGGCGAGAATTCGTGCCGCGGAAAAAGGTAGCATAAAAATGCGTGTCTTTTTTTACCTTGGTCGCCCCTCCACCACTGAGTCAGGCGCGCAGGCATGTAGAAACAAGGCTCCTTACGACACCATACAGCATATACCACCATCATTTGGTGACGTCAGAGAGTCCGTTCCTGTTTGTGCGCGCCTATGACTCACGGTGGGAGGAGCGACCAAGCTCAAAAAAGACACGCGTTTTTACACTGTAGTTTTCCGCTACACGAATGCTCGTCAGGGTTAGAATTCTCGAACTCTACACAAAGTGTGAAATGAGAAGTTGGGCAAACTGAAACCCTGGCAAAGCAGGTGCGGTGGTTTAGGAAACTGCGAGAATTCTTGCGAAAAAACGCGTCGAAAGTTTTGACGCAAACGGCGCCCCATAAACACAAGCTTGATGATGGGAAAGTGTTCCGATTATTGTAATACGTAATTGAAAATGGCCAAATTTGACGGTTTTCGGATTCCGATAAAACAATTCAAATTATAAATTCTGGATTGTGCATTTCGATTAATCGGAATTCAATTGGAATCCCAGAGACGCGACGATATTTTAATGTACAATTGAAATCCAAGATGTTGGTAGTTCAGATAATGACCGTCAATGAGAGGCACGCGATATGCACCTAGGTATATCATTTTCTCACCTTCTGAAGCACCGCAAGTGCTTGATTGACTGAGCAACGGTGCGCTTGTGCGTGCTGCACTGCCGCTCAGGATTACAATTCGTACGTAGTGCTTCGCAAAGGAGTTGCAGTGCGTCCTCTTACGCGCAACCAACACCCGGTGGGCCTGCCTGGCGTTCTGTTTCTGAACTGTGGATCACGTTTACGCTTACGCGATGTACCGCGGCTCCTTTGCAGTGCATAACAGTCCGTTCTGACGGCAGTCATTCGTACTGGATACCGGGAACGACGTAGTCCACACGGAACACCAGAGAGTCATTCTAGACGCTTAAAACATCCCGCGCGGGGTACCGAACAGAGATGCCAGTTTTATGGAAACTAAAATAACAAAACACTATCGCAATAACTCAAATAATTTCAATTGTAGTCGAAAGTCGTATTTGAATTAATCGTAATTGATAATCCAGCCATGATGACGTGGCAGCAATTCAAATTGCTGCTGCGCGAGGAATTTAGATTAATCGTAATTGCAATTGAGAACTGAGAACGTCTTATCGGAACAACACAGCCCCAAAAGAGCACTGTTTTGGCTACCTGTCCACACTTTAAAGTGACAATGATGCGGGATAAGAGGGACCGAAATTTTGCGTCAAAATTTCTTGACGTTATAAAGCGTGGAAATACGCCTGCATCTGTTTGGACGTGAAACTCCCATGTGAGGGTATCTCAGCTGGTTTTTTACCCATAGAGTTGTCGGCGAGATCTTCTCAAATGGGCGAACGGTTTTCTGAGACTTCTGTCCGTGGCGGCTTACCTCGTGATGCCCCTGGATATTCAGGGAGGGGAGCACTCTCGTACAGAGAAATTTCTGAGCCGCTGCCCAGATCTCTTCCTAGAGAAAATCGTGAGCGATCTTCCGACTTCGGAAATCGTTTTGCATGTTTTGATTGACAGGATTTGCTCTTGGTCATCCCGCCATCGGGGATATTTTTCTTGATTGTCCGCACGCTACAGACCAACCCGCCCACCGTGGACTTTGGACACTGACGTCAGTCAACCTGTTTTGAAAGTTTTGTCCCATACTTCCGTGTTTTACATCGGGTACCACAGCAAGCGCCCAAGCCGTCCGCAGTCTTTACAGGAAAAGTTCTACGTTGTAATAAGGGTTCGGCTTATTTATGGTAATGGGGGATAATTATTTTCTTTGAATCTACAAAGTATTACGGGCGTGGGACGAATTTCGTAATCAAGCGGGACACGGTAAAGACACTAAAACGGAAGCAAAGCTAGGTCATTGTCATCGTCAAGATCTTGATCCAGGGGCTCCAGGTCTCCGCCCTCTTCAGCCACGTCCTCAACGGCTTGCTCGTCACCAACTGCCTCAATGCGGTCTTCCTTTGTGTCGATATCCCAGTAGTCATCCTCAAGCTTGATGCAATGGGCGAAGAGCTTGGGAAAGTCTTCTAGCTCGAACATATCAGCAGATTCTTCCCACAGCTTCATCAGATTAGGCAGCTTTCTGGTGGTGTTTTGCTTGGCGACATACCCTTTGCGGCGGGCCCAGCATTTGGTAGGGCGGCAGACGAACTGTCTCGATGCCTTCTTCGGTCTTCAACAAGTGCCGACCGACGCCCGCGACACCATCTATTTCTTCCGCCTCGACAACCGGGTCCAAGGTTTCATTTACGTCATCTTCCGGAACGGTGTTGCTCTCGACTGCAGTTCCGCTCGGTGGACCAGTTATCAAATCTCACTTCGTAGTAATGTTCTGGATGGTGCGTGGAGTTCGCTGGCACAGATGCGCGATTGCCTTACGGCGATCTGCCATAGTGGTCAGAGCATATTTATTCGACCCAAAAAACGACCGACCCAGCACTTTCCATAGATGAGCAATATGCCTCACATTCACGGGATACAGAGAAGAACTGGAAAACATCTCTCAGCTTCCTGTTAGTTTTGTCAGACTACGGTATACGCTATTGTATCAATAGGATACTGTGGTGCATTTGAAAACTGAGGAGACGGTTTTCGCTTGTGTTCGATGGAAGCTCTTATCTCTCCAGTTTTTTCCTGGATGACTCTTCATACTTTCCAGCTGTGATAGGAGAAGACAACAAAGAAGTTGTCTCGACTCTATCGTTTTCCAACGCGCAGCATGAAGGTCAGATGCCAGAAGGCCGATAAGAATATCGTCTGTGCCGGTACCTTTTACATTTCACGCACGCAACAGATTTCATTTTTCGCCTGCTGACGTCAGAGTCCAAAGACCACGGTGGGCGGGTTGGTCTGTAGCGTGCGGACAATCAAGAAAAATATCCCCGATGGCGGGATGACCAAGAGCAAATCCTGTCAATCAAAACATGCAAAACGATTTCCGAAGTCGGAAGATCGCTCACGATTTTCCCTAGGAAGGGATCTGGGCAGCGGCTCAGAAATTTCTCTGTACGAGAGTGCTCCCCTCCCTGTTGTGATCCCGACCTTAGCGACATGCTCATTGCTCACTGCTCACATTCAGTCGCGGAACGTCATGCTTCGACCTAAAACTGCCGTGACAAAACGACGATTGTACTGTAATTTGCAAAAATGTTTGCAGGCCGATCGTATATCAAGCTGACCTGGGGGCAAACAGCAGTTCAAACCTACCCATCAACATCGCAGAGGGCATGACTTCTCACTTACAATTTTGGTTCCGGATCGAAGTCGCGTGACGGGCTGTTTCGCCTTCATTCCAAATAGATCCTAGAGGTAATAATCTGCCGCATTCCTCGCTGAACTGGCCGGGGACCAGTGAATCCGACGATTTGTAATTCTTGAAACCGATTTCTCGGACCAATGCCCGATTGACCAGGTAGGCTAACAAAAGCCGGATTCTGGCAGGCAATGCATTCCTTGTTACTGAAAAAGGAGACGCCTCGATAATTGATGGTTATTTCGACTTTTGAGGATGAAATGACAGTTGTGTAGTTGGGCATTGCATTGTACGTGTTACTTCAAGAAGGAGTTCCTGACATACCTGTTATCAGTGCGGGAATGAATAAAATACCGAAGACCAAGATTGTGATAAAACGTCTCATGTTGGAGGTCCGAATGTTGGAGGACCTTCAGCGTAGCTGAGGTCTTCGCAAATCTTGTAGTATTGCAAAACTAGGTTAGTTATCTACAATCGCACTGCTAACAGTGGCACTTGAAGGCTCTCGATCGAACATATAGTCAGCAGAATCAAATCCTCGCCTGGTTTCAATTTGCATTCTTTCACCGTTACGAAAGCAACGTTGTGAATTTGTGATCTATAATTCAGAAACTATATCCAGTATTCCAGTGCGCACGTTTCCTCAGCACACCTCGACTAAGGCCGGGAATGCCGGAAATATTCCCACCCAAACGAGTCCAGAATTACAATACCGGGAAAATTCCGCCCAAACATGAGGACCGGGAACGTCTGCCGGGGAAAACCGGGAACGCTAATTCGGGTGGGAATTGTAATTCCCACCCGAATTAGCGTTCCAATACTAATTCGGGTGGGAATCAATACTAGTAATAAACATAAAATATAAGGCGAAACATGAGTTGATCCACCGACTTCCAGATCCCGAGAACGTCTTTCTGGTGCAGCGGTAGCGTTTGCTGGCGTGGCCAGCATTTTTCCGTTTTCGCAGTGGTTCATGTTGGGCCGCGTGGCACTCTGCTACCTCGGTCCATAATGGCGTACGTCTACTTGATTATCGATTCTAACTACACAGTCCGATCGTTCTCGAGACACCGTATAACATCACAGATACCACGGCTCAGTTTTTCCGCAAATACCTTACGTCAGTTACCACGCTCTCACCACGTTTTACCCTTCAGGTTGTGTATACGTTTACACGCTCCTTCTAATGCTTTCATTGTCCTGTACACGCTCGATGGGAAATTAAAGGACAGTAAAGTTCTGGGAAAGGCGGATAGGACGGTAAAGTGGAACTTCAACCGTGAAAAAGAGTTGGGAAGTACAACAGTGTGAATCGGTCGTGTACGTACGTGTTTCCTTACCACCGCTACCGTAGCGAAAAGGCCTGTCCCAAAATTTTTTACTGTCCCCTAATCAACCATCGTGCGTGCATTATTCATCACGGAACAGTTAGCTGGCACCGGGAACACCGCACAACTTTCAAGGCAAAACAACTGACTAGAAAGATCCGAACGGGAGTACCAGGAATGATAAGTTGGATGGGAGTTGGAAAAACAGGATTATTCCAGAATTTCACTATTTGCTAAACGTAGTCTAAGCTCTGTTTCACCAACGATAGACCCCAAGACTTTCCAGACGGTGAACCTCCTGCAGAACCACTTAAGCCCACATTGGCTTTGAATGTTCAAACCGCTGGAAGAGCTATCGAATGGCTGTTCCACAAAGCTGGGCTTACCTCTCGATCATAACTGCTTGAACAATGGCTGTGCAGACAGCCATTGTTCAAGCAGTCTTGTGGCGTTTGAGTTTTGCGCTTGTCTTAATCAGCTCGACCATGAAACCGCTGTACGTATGTGCTTATCGCATCGCATCAATGTGGGTGTCGTGCGCCGCTTGTCGCACGCAGCCGCGCTGGCTACGTCACGTAACAAGAGGATGCCCTTGCCACGTCCTTTGCAACATGATGCACTATCATCGAGCATTGGGATCTGCTTCCCGGGCTTCAAGTTTTTGATCGATGTCGAAGTTTACAATTCGTTCAAATGAGGCCGTTATTTTTGGAAAAATACCACTACTTTTGCGAAAACAGCTTTTTTGAGTGCACCTGTTCTGCTTCAAACATGCGGATTGTTCTGTTGAGTGCTTCTGTGAATGCTGTCCCGAAATCAGTTTTGAGTTTTGTCTGACAACGTTCGAAACCAAAGGTTTTTGGTGGAAATCTAGGCAAGGTCTCGAAAATCTGATCTTGCATTCTGGGAGCAGTTTCGATCGCAAAGTAACCCCGGAATAAGGTATTACACACCCTGGTGCATCTACTGGACAGATTAAAATGTTTCAGCAAGTCCGTGAAACGGGAGAAATTTGGTTCTCGCTGCCTCTATCAGGTGGCTTTATGCCACCTGATTTTTATGCGCGGAAAAGCACGTTTTCCTTTTTTAAAAAATTCCAGAAGTCGTAATACGACAGCTTTTAACTGGCATTGTTGGTTTCAGAGGTCTTCTTGTCCCATTTGGCCATGGCACATGAGTTACAGTGGGCAGGTTGCGTTTCGTCGATTCTGAATTCTGACTGATCTCTACGTCATCTTATCCGACTGTATGGTGTACGGTTGATGAGTGGCACTGCCACATTACTACCTTGGCTCACCGATCAGCTGTTCGTAACGTAACGAACTGAGCCCTAGGACCGTAACCTGCCCACTGTGGCTCATGTGCCATGGTCTACGGGTTAGGAACAGTGTTATTTTAATGATTGTAATAAATAATTGAAAATGGCCGAAAACCGGCTCTTTTAAATTTTACTATCATAATTAAAATTGCCAAACCCAGCCGACGGATTTTACTACATAGTGAAATTATAGTAAAATTGGCTGGATGGTGGGATAGTAAAACAGATAATTAAAATTAGGCCAAACTGCAATTAAAATAAGACCGAAATGCGGAAAGGGGGTCGAAACTGCGCCATCGGTGGTATTTCTTGCATCGTTTCTACTGTTTGACATCAGGCGACATCCGCGAACCGTATCCTAGGTACTGCGTACAAGCTTAGTTTGCGCACCGGGTTATGGAAAACGAGCTGCGCACCACATAGTTCCGTTTTCGCACACCGTGAATTGTGCGTGTTTTATGCTGCGATGTATTGATTCAACGACTGAAGAGCTAACATGCGCCAGCATGGCGTGAAACCTGCCAGTTGCCATCGCCCCGCAATTAAAATAATTAAAATTGTTACTGCTAACATAAGTAAAATTAATAGATAATTGACGATTCTACGAGAACGGTTTCCTGCAATCAAAATAATGAAGCCTGGTAGAATTTTACTGATCGTAATAGGAATTGAAATTCCAAAAGTCATAGTAAAATAACACTGTTCAGGAAAACCTTTGGTTGGGTGGTAACCTAGCTCCACAGGATGGTATGATTCGCCACCATGTTGCTTTGCCCGCTCCTGAAAGAAAAAAATCTGAAAGAGAGTAGCAAAAACTTCCCCGTCTGGGTTTCAATCAAGATTTTTCTTCCACCTGTCAACGCGCGGGCCTAGAACCTACCACCTGAGAACAAGAGTGCTGGTATACAGCATATGGGTTTCGGCAGCCCAATTTACGGGATAACAACTTAAGGTCCGGATCACATCTTTTGCCATGAAATTGTAGGCAATGTTAAGGCGCATCGAGGGCTAGTTTCGCTACGCTTCGCCACGGATAGACGTTTCACAAAACTGTGCACCCTTGTGAGAAGACTTTGCCGAAAAATCTAGGGGTGATTAGTAGCTGAAGCACCACCACATCGGGGTTTATTATCGAAAACCTTGTCCGTCGAAACTTCGAATCACTTCGAACTTTTCTGACGAAGTCGTCTGACCAGTGGTCAGATGGCCAAATGGACTTCGGCATCGTGTTCATCAGTCTAACTTTTCCCTTGGGGTCCCAGAACTTTATAGTCGATTCTTGACCAATTTGACCAGCGATCGTTATCTCGTAAATTGGGCTGCCATATCTCAATAGTCTCATGCGAAAAAAACTTAAACGACAACTAACAACTTTGCAACAAACACTTGAACTCAGTTCTTCGAAAAGTAACAGGTCATACTGTACTTCCGCACCTAATAATACCTGGCAAGAGACTTGCTGTATTGTTCTTTGCTTCTCGAGTACTATGGTCAGATTCCACAAGACTTTTTCTAGCTAAGGAGCCGCGAAGCAAGCAGTAATTTGTGAAATCGGACGCTGAGAACTTCGCCATGCGATTTACAGTAACATTTACAAGTCTGATATTTTCTCCTCGAACATCAGGAAATAGTCGAGCTAAGATTTCATGACCGTTGAATATTCACTGCTAATAAAAACGAGTTTCTCTGCTGCTTCTTTTTCCAGTTTCAATCCGACACTCGATCTCTGGGTACACGCATGGCGAGATATTACGGGCCAGTAAAAATTACGGGCCAGGCGGAAAAAGACGGCAAATTTACAATTTGTATGGAAGTCAGAAACAGAAATCGCACAAATGACGTTGCGTAGTAAAATTCAACTGTAGAACATTGTCATGGACAGTGGCCATCAGCTGATCAGCTGTTTTACTCTAAAGCTTCTATGCTGCTGTCGACTTTCTCCCGGAGGCCGAAGAAGTCTTGGAATAGTTTGAACTGTTGAAGGTATAATGAAGATCTGACGAATTAAGGAAGAACTTGTACAAGGCGGAGGCAGAATTAAGCAAATAGATAAAAGTTCATGCAGTGGTGTGGTATCGTGGCAGCTGGCATCTATGAAAATTCAGGATTCGACGTCACGCTGAGCACCGATTTCGGATGGAGTATCGACGCACCCAACGCCAGGTAAAAAGTAGCCAGACGAGCACCCGCATGTTGCCGTCGATGGCAGACAACTAAGACCAGAGACGCCGCTCCTAGGAGGACGTATTGGTATCCCACACTGGTAGAGGGTCTCGCCTTTCGGTTTACAACAGCGACCGTAGGCACCTGCAACATCGACGCATGGATTATTTTTCACTCGAACAGTAATCTTTCCAGGCAGGAGACAGCGTATAAAGTGCAGCGCTATCTACTGTTGCATAACAATCCTCCTTTCCCATGACGCTTGAGTGCTTGGCACATGCAAGTACCGATATCCCCATTCGCAACAGGCTTCCAACACTCATGACCGAGCCCTTTCGCACAGTCGTTGTTGTCCTTGCATCTGCTTGTGGCCCGGTTAGCTAGATGGTGAAGCAAAACACTCGAACCGTAAAAGCTAACTTTGTAAGACACAGATTATTTTAGTATGTAACGAACGCATGTACTGGTGCTGCATCGTCGATGAGTTGTAGGCTGGGCTTCCCGGTGTACCAGCTGGGATCGCTGGTACAGGTGGCTTTGACTTCGTGGCCGGTTGAGGGCCCTGGGCTTTCAATATGGTGCAGGTACATCTTCCGAGCGCCACATCGCAACGAGAGTCTGCGTTGTTTTCTATTTCAGTGGCGCTTGGACACTCTGGAAACGCCTGCCTGAACCAAGATATTGGTCGGTGCTGTGCTGCTCGCACTCCGACGCTTCGCGCCTGCCGTGACGTCAGGCTTAACGGTGCGCTACTCAGCTGTTCTCAACATAGGAATTTTTTAGTGACATGGCTGTACTGGGCGAGTGGTCTGTAGCTGCATTTTTGGTGCTCTTTTCAGTGATGCAACTGTTGGTCGCAAAAGGTATTCGAAATTGCTTACAGTCAAAATGTGGTTGGAGTTGCGGATAACTTAGTGACACTGCATGTTTTTGTGTGGCAGGGATCGGTGACAGGTCGGCGAGTTCGCTCGTCGCGGCTGCCCTGCCGAGCTTGTGAACAGTTCTTGTCGCCCGGGTTAAGTGGCGCATCCTTTTTTTCAGTTCAGAGCTTGCGATATCTGAAGGCTTGAACAATTTCATCGTCCATTCAGATCTCGACAGACTTATGAGGGCCTCGGTTCGGCCTGATAAATCAGGCTTCGACCAGTTCGCCAATCAACCCTGGTAATACCGCTTCGTCGAGCTAGCTGCTAGCCGTGCCGTTCCGGTTAGGTTGCAGTGGAGTGATCGCTCTTGCCCGTTAAGCATCCATATGGATAACGAGGAGTCGGGTTCTCAAGCCTATTAAGCTCACACTCACAACGCTTTCCCGTCATTGACACATGTGCGTCGACACGTGTGGTTGATGGTTAATTCCGTTGGTTCAATGGCCTTGCTATTCCCTATATCCAACGAGGGAACAGTGTCGGTGAACTCCAAACGCAGGACAATACCGCGGCTAGAGCAACGGAGGGAGTGGCGATATAAGCTCTAAGATCGTACTTTTTCTTACGCGGACTGTGGCAAGCTTGCAAAGTCAGTTTTATTCGCAAGAATGTGCTTTTCGGAAGTAGAAAAGTGGTGTGAAGCTCCTCCAAAGAAACGCTAGTACTGGATCTTCTGTCAAATAAACCTGCGGGTATAATGGTTGGACAGCGCCCTCTGACGAGACTAGTAATCGTGCTGTTCACACAATACTGCTGTATATAGGTGAATAAAAGACGTGTCCGAAGAGCATCTGTTTCGTCGTGAGATTTGGTGGACCGATAGTGACTTAACAGATAGTCTCAGAAACCACAGTTCCAGCAAGAAAACGGCCAGCCTCGAATTTCCGTAAAGCGACGCGGATTCGATCGTGAGTAATCGTACGTAGCGTTCCCGCGAAGTTGACAACAGTCTCTACTCATAAGACCTAGAAGTTCATATCTGGATCTGTTTTACCAGCTGGCCAATTCCGCGTTCTGTGTGACAAGTTTTCTTTTCTTCAGGATTTGGCTGTTTGTACCATTGCTGAAGACTCTGTACCCGAAGCTCCACTCACACAGAATGAACGGATCCATTTGTCTGCTGCTTGCTCTGTTTTTTACTTCCGTATTGGCAGGTCTTGTTGATCGAATGCAGGATGTTTCCGACGCCCAAAGGTATCCCTTAATCCGCGACTTTATTCGCATTGAAGCCAATATCCTACGGCTGGATAATCCGCGCGGTATTTCCCACACCGGCCTACCCTGCGATATCACCGACTCCTGCGATCCACGTGTGATCGCTTTTATTGACACGTAATAGTCATCAATGTTACTTTTTTTATGGCTGCTTGTCTGTGCCGAATTCGAAGACACCTGTAGCCGAGCGTTTTTACGATGTTACCGAACAAGTTATAAGTAACTTTACTCTTTGTTTTGCAGTGAGAAACCGAACCATGACTTTGGCGGAGATTCGGTCCCTTACCGCAACTGGTTCACTCTCTACGACGGCAACAATATCAACTCTCCCGAAATTAACAAACTCATCACCCGGGATATCTGCGGAGTGCCAATTCGGGTAAGATCTTTTTGTCACGATTTTACTTTTTCCTACGGTTATGACTGCCTTTCTCCATCGTAGAAAGTGAATGTGCGAGTTCGAGCCATTGACAAAGGTATGGGTTTGCTTCAACACGTAAACCGTTTCTGAGCCATATTTTGTCAGGCCAGTCTTTTCTCCACAGACATGTTCAACGACGACAAAATCGACAATTTTGCTTGGTAAGTTTGCTGAGCTTTGCCTCCTAGTGACAGCGTTCACTATTTAGGAAAAAAATGGAAATAGTTCGTTGTCCAGAGTGGCGCACACTTTCCGCCAGAAGCAACGGAAACGCGCGCCACTGGACATAACGAATGTTCATTTCTTTTGTCGACGTCCCAAGCGGGATATTTTACAGTTTTTGGATTTTGCAGTTTTATCACCACGGATAATACTCCAGCAGCGGACGAAAAGAGTGCCCAATGGTCAGCTGAAATGCCCTGTTATGGAGAAGATAAGAGTGCCATAAGGTATGTTTTGTCGTGTCGCCACTTGTACCGATTTGTCAACCAGAGTCTGTCTTTGTGTCAACCTACCCCATCGTTCAATTAACGGCGCCCTGGCTGATGAAGACGAAATTCGATCTTGCCCCACACTGTCTTCGTTGCAGAGTATGGATTCAGTGGAGATGGTATTTGATCCCGGAACAACAGTGTCGCGCTTCCTCCAACGGTCGGGGCTGGCTGGACGGATGGTTCACCAAATAGAAAGCCTGTCACTTCCTTGTTTGTGATTCGCCCTATGGCTCGCTGACGCTATCGCGAATCGCGATCAAGATTGTTTGGTGGATATCTGTTTAACCAAAGTCCAGTTCCGCTCCATATTTTCTGTTCTTTGTTTTTCCAGAACTTTTCCTGTTTGACTGTGCTTACGGTCGCAACTGTATTCATATGCAAGCACAATATTTCGACGCGCAGTTTTGGTTAGTTTTCGGCGGATCGCCAGATCCCTTTAACACCTGCAGTAACGGGTTTTTTGTGTCGGAATTGAGGTCCACTCTGCCCACAACATGCAAGAGAGAATACATTTCTCCAATGATTTTGAGACAGTTCCACAGCTTGATAAAAAAATTAGAAAAATTTCGCAAGGGAAGGAGACAGAATCTTTCCTCCTCGAACTATCATTTACTGAAGATTTCTGGTTGGTCTGGCCAGCAGTCACTATGCTTCACCAGATGGATGAGGATTTTACCTGGGCAAAGCAGAAAAATGTTAAGCTGATACACTTGATATCGAGCCCGTACTATGGCAAGAATTGCGGCACTGGGATCGTTTGCAGCCCATGGTATACTGGCAGTGTTAAACGAACTGCATGGTCTCGATCTATTGTAGTACATTGTTAAATTCGCGCCGTTTATTTCCGCCTCGCCCTACGCAGTGAAAAATCTTCAAGTATCCAGTAACCCTCTTGCATTTTGTGATCAGCCACGCCCGAAGTTTCGGGAATTTCACGTTGCTGTACCAGATACGCGATCAAATGACAGGCAGTATACTGTATTACCTCTAAGGTTTCGCGCAGTCACGTGACAGGCCAGTAAATATTGAGTGGCGGGAATAAAAAACTTCACTGCCATCAATCAAAAATTCCTGGCCAACCGAGCGCAGCAATGTGCCACAATCAGTGATACGGGGCCCGGGTGTAATTCACTAATTCACTGTCACGTGACTGCGCGAAACCTTAGAGGTAATACAGTAAGTTTCCGTACGCAGTACAAGCCGATAACGCGTTCAACACAACCTAATGCTTTGCAGATGAGGTTGGCCGCATCGACTGCGCACGCATGTTGTATAATTTAATAATCATTCGCGGTATTGTAAAGATTATAGACCATAAAAAAGTTATGGCCTATGGAACACTCCCAAAATGTTTTAGTAGGTCGTTGCGTCAAGAAACAGATACCTCGTTTCAACAATTCATGGTGGTCGTACCGTCAAGTTTATAGATTTCCCAGAGCTCTTTGAGTCACGACAAAGTAAAGCTCTGCGAGTCAGGTACGGTAAAACCTTCAAGGTACCCTCTGACGTCACTGGGCAGTTACTGTCAGTTGCAGCTAATCGCTGACACCATCTTCTGTCATAAACATGAAAGCAAGGTGTTGCCTTACACAACACGACGCCCCACAATGCGTCATGCTGGCAACAACAAAACACTTGAGACGGGCTTTACCCATCAAACCGCTTACCTTGCTTGCTCAGCTTGCCTGTATAAAAGGTCCGGGTTGTCTCTGCATTCCATCAAACATCATTTTGTGGTCAGCTGGATTTTGCTCCCGCAGAGTTAAACGTCTTCACCATATTTTTTTATCTTAGTCTCGATACTTCTTCCTTATTTCGAGCGGAAATTTTTTAAATGGCCAAGGCGGCAATCATCGCTCTGCTCATCGGTTTCTGCGCCACATTGGGCTCCGCTGGATTGATTGATCGAGGCCAGGATCTGGCGGATGTTGCGAAATATCCTCTGATAACCGGTAAGTCGTTGAATATTCTATCCGATAATTTTCCAGTGATCCGGAGTGTTCGCTAAGCCTAGCATGTCTTCATCGTAGGGTTCTTCCGCATTGAGATGAATGTCGTACGGTTGGACACCCAGGGGAAGTCGCATACAGGATTGCCTTGTGACATTTTCGACAAGTGTGACCCTAAGGTAGCCACATTTGTTACGTCGAAAGCCTGATTGTTCGATTTTCGAACAAGTCGAATTTCAACGTTGGTTTGAGTGCTTGATTGATTGTTGTTTCGTTGGCAGATCATCGCTTTCATCGACACGGAGAAGCCCAACAACGATTTTGGAGGCGACTCGGTGCCCTACTCTAATTACATCACCCTGGTGGACGCCAACAACACTCCAGACGTCGTCGAGATCGACAAGACTATCTCTCGCGATGTCTGTGGAAAGGGCGTACGGAAGATCGCCATGCGAGTGCGCGCCATCGACAAGGATGGACTCAACGACGGTAAGTCAGAACTTCACATCCCTCTTCAGCATGCATAGACTCACTTTCGATCACAACAAAAATATGCGTGTCTTTTGGCCTTACAGACAAAATCGACAACTACAAGTGCCACATTACGGGAGAACGCAACCCACCGGCCGAGAACGAGAAGGTGGCCCAATGGTCTCCCGAAATTGCCTGCGCCGGCGAGGATCGCGCCAGCTCAAAGTAAGCCATCTGTCAATCAATCGATCAATCTAAATAATCCCCCGAAACACTGTGACTTGGTCATTACTCAACCTGTTGCTTATCTTGTAGGGTTTACTTGCGGTATCGATGGTATAACATTCCTGAATCAACTTGCCGTCCTTCCAGCAACGGACAGGGACTCTTTAGCGGACTTTTCTCTAGATGAACAATTTGAATCTCTCTTCTCGTGATCACGTGCACCTTACTGTAAATTGTACTGCGTGTTGCAGTATTTTAACGGCAACTGCTCATTGTTCAAGTGGTTTTTTCCCCACAAGTTAACAGTATTATCGATAGTCGATAATATTGACAGTTCTTCCATGTATGTCACGAATATCTTCGTGTGACTACCGTACTGTATGTTAATTTTTTTGCTGTGATCTGATTTCCTTCCACTGCACTTGCAAATATGGATGAAAAGATGGTGGTTTTCAATAAAGGGTTTTTGACTGATATGTCTGTTCTAAACTTGAAGCCCATAGGGAGAAGCGACCATCGTTATACATGGCCCCATATTACATTACAGTGTACGACAAAGTAACCGTTAAAAATGGGCGTGACACTGCAGCTGGAGCTTATTTACAGCTCAGCCAATGAGAATTATATTTTGCTGCATGCGCAAATTTCATTGACTTTATCCATCTGGCTCCATCCAACAGCCATTTTTAACGGTTTATTTTGTCGTAAAAAGTAGTGTACAAGTCAAAAGAAGGACATACGGGCCAGCACACAAGGGGATTATGCCTCTTCCGACCTCTAGATTGCTAGACCGTCCCGGTGAAACGATAGACGAGAGTCTCCTCTATCATCTGAGCAAGGTAGCTAAATCCTCCGACGATCCTGGAAGAAACTACAGGACTCGGAAAATACGTCAAAAACCTACACTGATGACGCAGCAGCGTAATCTTTTCTTCGATCTACATCAGATTCAATGGTCCAACTATCAGCTAACAAATGGGTTCAGGCAGGTAAATCGCGCAGAAATGACTGCAGCATCATACAGTGTCTTTCTAATTTTTCCAGTGCTGTATGCAGCTGTCAGAAGGAGCAAACATTGCCTTTGACCGTCTCCTTGAATTTCTTGTCAGCTTGCTTGGAAAATCGTCCATACGGTAATGCAGCCTATAACCCCATCCAAGGAGCTTGTCAACGTTCAGCGGGTAGACAGAATCCATTTCAAAGATGCACAGGAATCAGCGAGGAAACGGGAGAAGATCGGGAAAAAAAATCCAGAATAGTGGATGAGCAGGTAGGACAGGCTCAATCAAAACCGGAATCACCCATCGAACAATCAACTCGTGATAGTTCCGCCTATGCACCGCCCTAATTTTGACATCACTTCCGAGTCCTGTAGTTTCTTCCAGGATCGACGGGGGATTTAGCTACCTAGCTCAGATGATAGAAGAGACTGTCGTCTGTCGTTTCGCCGAGACGGTTTAGCAATCTAGAGGTCGGGACAGGCATAATCCCCTTGACAGTATAGAGTGTGTGGAGGTCGAAGTATGCTCTGCATCAGGTTTAGTCTCAAAACAAGATAGGCATCTTGCGTCGGCGGTTTCTGCTGTGCGGCAAGACTGAATACTCTTAGGAGGTTTTCCGCGTATATTTTCGAAGAAAGGGCTGACTGGACGAAAGGGCGTCAAGTACGTCGTTCGCTCCACCGTGGAAGTATATTCCCAAAACTCTTCGGCGGACTTTGCCTGCCAGCCACCATACCTTCCTTCTTCGCGGTTTCGAGTGATTCACAGGAAGTTTACGACCACTGCGATATTGGTGCACGATTAGTCACATAAATAGAATCGATATCAAACTTTCAAGATCAAGAACGATCGAAAACTGTTTGCCATTTCTGTCAAATTTTGCTATTGTTATCCCGGAAGAACACCATTATTGTAGCCCTCTACTGACGGTACGCTGCATTTATCGCATCGCCAAGATGAACTTTCTCTGCTGGTTAACGCTGTGTGCCTTTGTTGGAATATGTTGTGGGGGACTCATCGATAGAGGTCAAGATTTGGCCGACTCGGCGAGATATCCTCTAGTTACGGGATATATTCGAATTGAGGTGAAGCCCTACGATATCTGTAGATTCCGTCACGGACGATGATCCTGTTCTAGATGAAAACGGGACTTGACAAATACTTTCCACACTTTCAGCTTCACATCAGTCGGCTGGATACCCGAGGCAAGTCCCACACTGGACTATGGTGCGACATCACTGATAAGTAAGTGCGGCAAGCCTCTTCTTTCTGGTCTTGCGACCGATGAGAACGACATCCGGCAATTTAATTTTCGAATTGTGTGTCTTTCCAGATGCGACCCGCGCGTGATTGCCTTCATCGACACGTACGTAAAGTGAACAGGCACCAGTTTGTTCGCGTGTGAAATTGCCAATCATTATTCATAACAGTCGGATTTTCCTCGTAGTGATCGACCGAACCATGACTTTGGGGGAGATTCTGTGCCTTATGACAATTATGTGACTGTAAGCTCATCTTGAACCGATCTAAAGATACTTTTCATCACAGTATTCGATTCCCATTATTGTATAGCTTTTCGATGGTGACAATGTGGACATGGTCGATATCCGCAAAACCATCTCGCGAGACATCTGTGGCAAGGGTGTCAGAGTAAGATAACCTATCTGTACTAATGACACCACCAAACTTTTCACAATCGTTTGCGGTTTTTGCAGAAAGTTGCATTACGTGTTCGAGCTATCGACAAGGATACCTTCAACGATGGTACGTAGGTTGAAACTGAAGTGGACTCTGAAGTGGTTTGTTGTCCCCATTTGACGAGTGCGTACTTCCTTGTAGACAAAATTGACAACTACAAATGCTTCATCACGGGCGACCATACGCCAGCCGAGAGCGAACGGAGCGCTGACTGGTCGCCGGAAATCGCCTGCGCCGGTGAAGATCGCCCAAGCTCAAAGTACGCTATACAGCCATTCTTCTCGCTTTCCTGTATTGTCTTTGTGGGAAATGTCAGTTACATGACTGGTCTAAGCCTGGTTTCTTTCGCTTAGGGTCTACCTGAAATACCGTTGGTACTTCATCAACGAAAGTGAATGCCGACCGTCGTCCAATGGCCGGGGTCTCTTTTCGGGCATGTTCTCCTGAGAAAGTCGTAACCCTGTCCATTCAATAACAGTGGTTCTTCGAGCACTGCATTTCACCGACTTCCTCCCTCTTTGGCGAATCACATTTTTTTTACATGACATCTCTTCGCACATAGAATTCAGGCTACTTCGAAAATGTGGGCTGTCTGTGCTCGAAATGCTACCGCATCGGTCATGTTGCTGCATTTTCACGCAGACAAAAGCTGACCGTATAAAATTGCATGTCGAATGGACGAAGTGACTTTGCGCTATCATGATGAAAATCAAGCTACAGTCAAGGAAAGTTTTCGGAAAAAGGGTGTCGGTCGACAAGGAAGGAAATGCATTATTTCGGCATGAACGAACCCTGTTTGGAGAAACGAATATTCCTTCGCGATTGTCCTCAAAAATAAATCGGCGCCGGCGCCGCCCTTTCTCTTATCAACTGGGATTTCCTCTGACGAAAAAATTACTCGCGGCCGATGGAAACCTTTAGACTTTCGACAAGACTGTGCGAAGAGATTGTGATCGAGACTTTCTGCGGAAGTCTCTTGTAATGAACTCTAGTACTGTACAAGATCGAGAGGTTTCTCAAGCTGTAATCAGTCGGTTTCGATGGTGGAAGCTATTTGCAAAGTGTAGTAGAACGATATCATCGAAAATGATGCAGCTGACAATCTTCTGTTTTGCCGGCATACTTGCTTACGCTAACGCAGGGATCGGAGCCCGCGTCCAAGACCAGAAAGACTCGGACTTTCCACTGCTCTCTGGATACTTCCGCATTGAGGCCGCCATCCTCAAACTCGACAATCCCAATGCCATCTCCCACACCAATCTGCCATGTGATATTACCGACAAATGTGACCCAACTGTGACTGCCATCATCGATACGTAAGAGTTCCCTACAAAGTTTGGTGTGGTACTTGGACATGGCTGTGAAATCGTCATCCCTGTTCTTTTAGCGAGAAACCAAATCATGATTTTGGAGGAGACTCCGCACCGTACAGGAACTGGGAGGTTATCTACAACGGCCAAGAAGTAAACTCGCCAGAAATAAATAAAGTTCTAACGCGGGACAACTGTGGCACAGGAATCCGAGTAAGTTAAGTAAAGACAACCCAAAGCTTTGCGATACGTTCAGCCAGAAAGTCCGACCTTTTCATGAGAGATGTTTTCACAGAAAGTCAACGTGCGAGTTCGAGCAATGGACAAAGGTACTGTATTCTGTCACACTTCCCGAACATAGGCTTTCAAGGGCTGCGTTTTGGAGATCGGCAAACAAACTGCACCAGATCATTTTCCTAAGTGGCGTACGCTTCCGGTATTTTCGCTGGATATGTGCGCCACTTAGGAAGTCGACTTGGCGAAGTTTATGATACATTGGTTTCTAGATACGGTGAACGACGATAAGATTGACAACTTCAGCTGCTTCATCACCGGCGCTGGACCGGTAGGAATGCCGGCTGCCAACAAGGACGAAGCTAAATGGTCGCCAGATTTCACTTGTGATGGCCAAGACCAGAAAACCATCAAGTAAGATCTTCGCAGTGACCGTCGTTGTCGGCGTTAGACCTTCTTCCCCTACACTCATTAGGGGCTGAATATTAAAACAACATTTTTCTTCTCAGGGTTCACGTCCGATACCGATGGTACAAAATTCCTCAGGCTGAATGCAAACCCACCAAAACGAGTGGAATCCCTTTTATCGACGGCATGTTCTCATAAGGTTCTGTTCGATAAATTATGTGGTACTCTTGAAACGTTCAACACAACCGAAAATGGCTATCTGTTAAAAAAACCAAGAGTTCGTCAACAGTAGGATTCGAGTAATCTAAAGGAAATACTATTAGGAATATTCTTTTGGCGTTCGATATAAGACCATATTATTATCAGCAGCCACGGAGATCAATTTGTTTCCTTCAGGACTGAAAGCCACATCCCAGACTATTTTATCGTGAGCTTCGTTAAACACAGCTAACTTCTCCTTGTCCGTCTTCCATACTCGGACCGTAGCGTCGGTCGAGCAGGAAGCTACTCTGGCGCTGTCAGGTGAGAAGTCCAGCGATGTTATCCAGGAAGTGTGACCGGTTATCCGCGTAATGGGCAAACCTAGGCAGAGGAAACATCTTTTCAACATTATCCTCGCTACTTGCTGCTCTACTGTATACCTTCGGTGGGCTCGTAAAGTCGAATTGTGCCATCTTCCGACGCGGAAGCCAGCATGGCCGAGTTTGGACTGAAGAGAACCGCACGGATGGGTTTTCCGTGGGCTTCGATGGCATGCAGGAGGCGGTTGGCTTGCAGGTCGAAAATATACAGCGTGCCTTCAGTACTTCCAGCTGCCAGGAACTTCCCGTTGGCCGAGAAATGGACGGAAGTTATGAATTTCCCACGGGTATCGAAAGCTTCCACCTGAAAACAAACCAGAACGTCGCACATCACATACAGTACCTGAATACATACACCAACTAAGCACTGCATCAAACGATGCCCCGTTCAACAAACGCACTTCAGCAGCGAGAGTAGAATATGCCCGGGTTGTCTGAGCGTAAAACATCTCTCCGACTGAGTGATAAATTTACTGAGCGCGTCTACAGTGCGTCGACCTACTTCGTTTCTTGTGTTGATATCAAACAGCCGAATTTTGCCTTGCTGAGCCGAGGTGCCTATCAGGGTAGAGTGTGGACGGAACGCCAGTCCCCAACACTCGATCTTTCCCCCTTGGATAGCTTCTGTCCGGGGAGCGCCTGTCTGAAGGTCCCAAAAATGAATGGAGCCTTCCATGCCACTGCTGGCTATCATGTCGTGCTCAGCGCTGATGTCCAGTCGGAGGATGCCCATACGATGCCCAACCAGCGTCTTGGTCTCTACCGGCTGGCCGGTTTCCGGGTCGAGTCTCCATAGTTTGATTGCCGAGTCAAGAGAGCCTGTTATCAATACAGTGCCAGTGTGCAAGCGAGGGGATGAAAAGGCGAATGCTCACTGTACCTGTGACGATAACGTCGGAGCTGTTGGCACCGGTCGTGGCCCACTTACAAGCCCAGATTTCGTCTTCATGAGCGTTTTTCGTTGTCGAGATGACAGAGTGAGTCATTTTATACAAGTGGAAAATGCGGAGCCTTTCCGCCGGACTCCAGAAAGTGGAGATTCAGGAGAGGAAGACAGTACAATCGAAAAAAATCGACATTTGACAAGCACTCGAAAGACAATCAGAGTTGAAGACAAATCAAGCAGTTGATTGAATGCCCATACCAGCTCGATTGATTGGTTCACCAGTGCAACGAACGAGCAGCTGTTCGGACGCACTCTAGTCAGCAGAGTCTGTTGCTTTGATTGGCTTTGACTTTCCAGCGTCAGTTTCCAGTTTTCTTCCCTTTCTTTCGGATATCATTCATAATATTATCATTTGTTTCTTCTCGTCGCAGAGGTTCTAGGAGGAACAGATTCCGACAATGATTTTGAGCGCTTTGCGCAAAAAGGCCTCACTATGAAGGTAAAAGTGCTCAGCCGGAATCCGGACCAGTATCTTCGGGAGACAAAACGCGACATTCCAAAGAGTAAGTCGTTTGCCTTGCAGGATACAGCTATTATATGCGTTGGGTATTGGTGTAAACTCTTGTGTCTTTCTAGTACCCAGAAATTACGATCCGGTTCAACATCCCTTCGAAGCAGCTCGAGAATACGTACGGGCGGTAAACACTGCCAAGCTTGATCGTCTCTTCGCTAAACCCTTCATTGGATCACTGGACGGACATCGAGAAGGCGTCCAGACCCTCTTGTGTCATCCTCAAAGTCTTTCGACTCTGATAAGTGGATCTTACGACGGCGAGGTACGTTGAAATCGCTTCCTGCAGCGTCCAGCCCAAAATTGCACCTTTACCCAGCTTCTATTTTTGAGTTTCATTCTGACGATAAACGCATGGCTTTGCAGTACGATTGTACCAATTACGAAATAGTACAGGTCGAATAGAAATCACGGCTTTCGGTGGAATGCTTACTCGGATTGCTCATTTGTTTTCCAGATTCGTCTGTGGAGTCTCACCGAGCGAAAATGCCTCAAAGCTGTCCAAGCACATCGTGGAATGGTCAGAAGCCTATGTTTCAACGTCACCGGTTCTCACCTTTTTTCAGTGGGAGACGACCAGAATATCAACCAGTGGAATATAGACAACTTTGACGAACCTGTCAGCACGATCCCTTCCAAGGTGCCTACCCCAGACCTTTCTCAGTATTCTTTTACCCTTCTTTTGTGAAACGATGTCTTTGTGAAATTCAGTCCAGCCTTTTCGCCATCGACCATCACTACAATGAAGCCAAGTTCGCTACTGGAGGTGAAGCTGTGGAAATTTGGGACGAGGACCGTTCGCATCCTATCCGGTCCTTCTCGTGGGGAGCTGATTCTATCCAAGCACTCAAATTCAACCGAGTAGAGGTAGGTGTAACCTCGTGTAGCGTAACGTAGCGTACCTGGAATCGAATTTTTTGTTGTTTCAGACGAACATTTTAGCAAGTTGTGCCGCAGATCGCAGCATCGTCCTCCACGACATTCGTCAAGCTGAACCTCTTCGGAAGGTAATCACGCAGTGTTTTTTCTGCTGCATTTGCAATTGCCATTCTCTTTCTTGGAATTGTGTTTTCGCGAATTTATTTGCCGTTTTGGTACGCTTTTGTTTATTGTTCGTTTCTTCGCAGGTCGTCTTGAAGATGAGGAGTAACGCTCTGTGTTGGAATCCCATGGAAGCTTTTCTCTTCACCGTAGCCAATGAAGACTACAACTGCTACTCTTTCGATATGAGAAAACTAGGGACGCCGGTGATGGTTTACATGGACCATGTTTCAGCTGGTAAGAAAAAAACACGTCAGATGAACAGTTACAAATCTATTTTACAGTGGTTTTCTCTGTTTGAAAGTTTGCTGGATTCGAGTTTCATGTTGCTTCTTTTACTAGTGTTGGATTTGGATTACTCTCCGACCGGAAGGGAGTTTGTGACTGCCAGTTATGATAAAACTATCAGAATATTCCCGGCGGATAAAGGTCGGAGCCGGTAAGAGCATTCTTGTATGGTAGAGTGTAATTCAAAGGACGACATTATTGCTTCTCGCGTGTCATGTTTCATTGAAAGTCATTCCCAGTTGTGATTTATCGTTGCAGAGAAATTTACCATACCAAGCGTATGCAGCGCGTAACGACCGTAAAATACAGCCGAGACGATAAATATGTCGTGTCGGGATCAGATGAAATGAATATCCGGCTGTGGAAAGCTCATGCGTCGCAGAAACTCGGATATGTAAGTGTCAAATAGAAATCGCTGTTCTTTGCATTGGCTTCGTTTTCTATGCTTGTCGTCCTGCCTTCCATTTTCCAAGTTTTGCGGTTTCTTATTGTGAAATCGATGTCACATTCCTATTGCGAAACGTTATGAATGGTTAAGAGCTGTATCTGAAATTTGGATGAATTCTTTTGATGGTTTGGAATTTTATTGGCGATTTTTTCCCAGTTGGAACCTCGAGAAAGCGCCGCGTCACGGTATAACGAGAAGCTGAAAGATAAGTACGGCCATCATCCACAAGTCAAGCGTATTCTGCGTCATCGCCATCTTCCCAAGCATGTCTACAATGCAAAGAAGCAGAACGATGAGAGTCGATTCAGCCAGAAACGCAAGGAAGGCAATCGACGGGCCCACAGCAAACCCGGCGCGGTACCCTTCGTGCCAGAACGAAAGAAAGTCACGTTGCAAGAGCAGGAATGACGTGCTCAATTGTATCCTTTTGTCGCTTCTTTGCTAATCCAATGAAAGGCTAGGCCCAACCTTGCTCTTGGCACTGGAATTAGCTGCAAAATTAGTAGACTAGACTGTTGGTGCACGTTAATCGGGCTTTAGGCCCCGGGCGTCTTCCTGAGCGAACGATGAGAAGGTCTCAAAGAAAATCAAAGACTTAAATCACGTTTCACTCGATACATTTCCAGATCCGAAAACGTGTCAGTAGGATTCTCCGCGAGAAGTGTACGAGAATGGAAAAGAACTGACGAGAAGAAAGTTTGAGTATTTTGAGGCTGTCTCAAGTTGAGTAAAGTTTATTCATCCGTAGCAACCCTCGAGCAAACGTCTTGAACTGTTTCGTATGGGGTGTTTTTTGAGTTGCTGAAATGCAACGACTTGTAATGTGACTGCGGTAAAAGCGATTTGTTTTGCAATGCAAAGTGGTTTGTCGACCCAATGCGGAACACTCCATTGTCACTCTTGCCATGTCACGGTGAGCTTTACATTGTATTCTGAAGTACCGACTGCAGAACACTCTCGGCCCCACAAGTCACAAAACCAAACGTTTGAAAAAATTCCCATTCAGTACATATATCTTGTTTAAACAAAGACTGTCTGACGCGTGGGTCTTCCGACTAAACCCCATATAACAGTGCAGCAAATCTTGCTTTTTCGGGGAGGCTTCCCAAACCCTAACCACAGTCCACGGGAGGTTCTCGTGATAAGTCTCCGAGGGTTAATTGATTTCGGACGTCGATTACGGTGACGTCACAGTGCCGTGGACGTATTGCCGCTGTTACCAGGATGTTGCTGTGACGTCACTGCGACCGGAAATGGTTTTGCCTTGATTGATTCCATCGGTTATCTTCGGTTTGGGGTTGCTGGAAATTCTCCACTTCCTGAACAAATCAACGATTGGCTCAATTCGACTACTTTGTTCAGCCTCTTTACCGGCTGAATGCACGCAGTGCAAATTTTCGTCAACCGAGCAGTCTTGTAGTTGTTCAGCGTTCGAGAGCATCTAATCAAGTTAAACGGTGACGGAACCGCTGGTTTCAGGTGCGTGTCGTCATGTTCTGATGCTCACTGCACACCTGCGCTCGACACCTGTTCCTTCATTCGCCAAGTTCGCCAAAAACTGAGAATCTCCAGCAAGTCTACTTCGGTTTGTCACGGTTTGATAGTCGACGTGCCTATTTGATAATCAGATCTTGATTAGATGTGGTTTTTGTCGCTCTCAATGATTAATACATGCTAATTGTTTCACGGAAAGAGCTGCGACCCCTAGGGATGAGGTAATCTGAGAAGGGGGGAGACTCTTGCCACAGTATCGATCGATTGTGGTCTCCTGGAAAAAGAAGCGCTTTTTCCATCGACAAGCTAACCCATTTGCTTCAAGTGCGACGGTACAGTACGATCTTTGGTCTCGCTACTGCTTTGTGTGCTCACATGTGTGATAGACTTTCTTTACAGTCGGGAACTTGCCTTCGTCGTCTTGTCTGAGAAACAAGACGGAATAAATCACACTGCCCGTGATGGATCCGCCGGTGAATGCATCGCCCTCCGTTTCTCCTCAACCCGACGGCGGAAATACAACCCAACCAACAAGTAAGTCGAGCCTCGAAGTCCCTCTTGTACCCATTAGTTGTAGAAATACTGAACGAATGTTTGAAGTGGATGGGAGTTTTTCCTTAATCTGATTGTGATAAGTATCTGATCGTTCCAGTTGTCAGCTTTGTGTGTACTGTACAGTCGGTGTCGTAATCGGGAATTTGCTATTAAGGCAGCGTTCTTGATTGATGTATCGTCAGCTGGTGTTTTAAACCGAGGTGCAGTATAGTGCTTACCTGGGCTAAGTCAATCAGGCTAGACATTGATTGTGGCTGCGTTTGTCCACTTTGACAATCGTGCCACCAGGCTGGCATGGATTTACCTGTGGGACACATGGAATGGTTCGACAACAGCACTGCGGGTAGCAAGATTTGGCAGGCTGGTACAGCTACTCTACCAGTACATTCATGCCAGCCTGCGAGCTAGTCTTCCGTGTCGTCACCACGTCTTTTGGAGTTGACTTGTTCCCGATCCTCAGAGCGCAACATTTTTCCTTGAATGTGTTCTTTGAACTGTCAGAAAGATGAAAGTTGAACGAGTCACTAAGGAGCGGCATCTGACCGATTTAAAACCTACAACTCAGCACTTCTGCTAAAAATAGAATGGCTGTATCACTCTGTATGGCTTGATCCACCAGCTTCCGGTCTTCGGTAAATCATCAAGGACCAAAAAGCGTACTTACCCTCTTGTTTACTTTTCTAGAGCCTCCAGGGAGCTTGCCCGAGGCTAGGATGGCTTCTGCGCCTGCGAACAATCGGAGTTCTGCAAGAAACCGGAGAAATCGCGGTAATTAAAATTCTTTTCATTAACCCGGTCGGAAATCGGTTGCGGCTATGCCACGCTTTTTCGTGTGGTAGCACGTGGTAAAGCCGTGTGTTTATGGGCGTTTTTGGGCTGGGAATTGGGATGCTGTGTTCGGATTTCATCTTTGGTTCTGGTTTCAGATTCTGCGCAGTTTACGTTGGGTGATGGCGAAGAGGTCGCAGAAGAGCGTGCCAACATACCGGTTGTGACACACCCTCTTTTTTGTGAGATGGAAGAGCTGCGAAGGGCAAAGTCTGATGGGACGCTGGAATGGAAAGAAACAGCCAGGTGCGTGCGATTAGCAGCCTTCCCTAATCCCCATCAATATTGACGGGTGGAATGCATCGTGTGCCCACGGTCAACGTGGGTAATAATGCCACAACTGACGTAATGCAAGGCTTTTCGTGACTTTGACAGGTGGATTAAATTTGAAGAAGACGTCGAAGAAGGCGGAAACAGGTGGGAAGAAACCGGGGACGCACCACATGATATCAATCGATAATCGATAATTAAACCCACTTTTTTCCAACCATATGTCCATAACCTACAACCCGGGTTACTTTCTTCTGCGAACATAATTCAAAAAGGCTATTTGAAAAATAAATTCAGCCATAAATTTGGGAGGTCGGCAAACAAACCCGACAAGATCGTTTTTCCAAGAGGCGCAAATTCACTCTGGCATTCTTGTCTGAGTGATAATTTACCTCGATTATTTGAGTGACAATTTACCTTGATTATCAGGTGGTCGAAGCCCTTCGTGGCGACCTTGCCACTGCCTTCCCTCCTGGACCTTCGCACGCACATTGGCCAAGCCGCCATTCTCCTCGACGTTGAGGTCCCTGCACTGGCTCCCTTGTGTGACCTGGTGATCGGCGAATGGATCAACAAGGGTCTAGTCCAAGAGTATCATCGCGACCAAGTGCGGGACCTGCTGCTGCGACGACATCGCCACCAGTTCGAAGGACTGGGAGACCACAAGCCTTCCTTCGCTCTCCGGCAACTGTCGGGTATCGGCAGGACCCTCTCCCAAGGCCTTTTTAACATCACCCATCTTGGAGGAGAAGGTACAGGTGAAGACGGGGAAGAAGAGAAGAAGCGGCGGCAGAGTGAACATAGGATGAACAAAGTCCTGTCAGCGACAAGCATGGCTAGCTCGGATGAGTCCGGTGCGGTTCTTTCACGGAATGCCAGCCGGGTAAGACCTCTCACTAGTTTCTAACATATCAGAACATCTTCCTGTGTTTTTTTTATGACCCAGCAGTGCAGAAGACAATAAAGAATATTTTGAGAGGTGAAAGACTGGGTAGAACAGCTTCGACCCACCTGCATACAGGAAGTCCTAATGTTACAGCTGTCGCATGTATGCAGGTGTTATTTTGAGGCCTGTCACGGACCCGCATATGCTGAGCAGTGCTTTTAAGCGGGCAGCTTGTATGCAGGTTGAATGTAGGTTGCTGTATGCAGCTTACAGGTCTTGCATTTGGTTTTTCTGCTTATGCAGGGCAATCTGAACTTCTCGAGGAAGTTGCCGCTTGATGCAGAGTCCGCGACGATCCTGGTGGGTGAAGTGGAGTTTGTCCTCCGTCCAGTATGTGCTGTGATACGGATAGGCAACAACGTCTGCCTGGGCAATCTGACAGAAGTCAACATTCCCACACGCTTTATTTTCCTCCTTCTCGGCCCGGTGGGAAACGCCGCCAAGTACCACGAAATCGGGAGGGCTATGGGGGCTGTCTGTTCCGACCCGGTAAGAGGCGGCTTCCTTCAGGGGACGCTTCTGAATGGGTTTCTGTACTAATTGGGTTCCCTTTTTTTGGCTCGCAGATCTTTCAGCAGCATTTGTACGCGGCTCGCAGCCGGAAAGACCTGACTGACGCTCTGGACGAGTTTATGAATGAAGCCACACTGTTACCACCTGGTGAATGGGATCCACAGGTGGACATTCTTGATACTGTTCAAAATTCTGTATTGCTTGAATAGTATTCATTCTTCGAATTTTCGCTTGGCAGATTAGAATAGAACCTCCAAAAAAACTTCCAGCACAGGTAATTAGAATTCCCGTTTGCGGGGAGGTCGGCAAACAAACTCGACAAGGTCGTTTCCACAAGTGGCGCATTTTTTCAGTGTTATTGGATGAAAAGGGGCGTCACTTGGAAAGACAACCTTGTCGAGTTTGCTTGTATCTACAAGTGGCGCATCTCTTCGGTGTTGTCGGCTGGGAAGGTGCGCCAGTTGGAAAGAGGGTTCTATCAAGCTTGTTTGCCAAGGTCCCACTTCACTCTTGTAGGCTGACCGGAAGCGTTCACTAGCAGAATCAAGTGCAGCCTCGCCCATCGTCGAAGAAAAAGAAGTAGAGCAGAAAGAAGAGGTCCAAGTGGAACGAACAGGCCGGTAAGCCAAAATTCATCAATATCACTCTTAAATTAACCTTCTCACAAGTCACGCGAACCCTACCTTAATCCGTCCTCCTTTTTCTGCATCACGCTATTCTCCAACCCCTTCCTCTCATCACAGATTATTCGGCGGTCTGGTCGGTGACATTAAGCGTAAGTCGCGTTATTACATCAGCGATTTCCGCGATGGCCTTTCACTTCAGTGTCTGGCCGCCGTCGTTTTCCTGTACTTTGCCACGTTGACGCCGGTGGTGGCATTTGGAGCCGTTCTGGGCGTCCATACGGGCAATAACATGGTAAGAAAAAGGAAGACCTTGGGGAATCCGAAGGTGGTAATGGGGGTATTTTGACCATGCTATGATTACAGGCCGCAATGGAAAGTATCCTCTCGGCGGCCGTTGTGGGGATCTTGTGGGCGTTTTTTGCCGGCCAGCCACTCACCATAATGGGCAGCACGGGACCCGTCTTGGTTTTCGAAGCTATTGTGACAACCACTTGCTCGTAAGTGACGGAAAAAAAACTTATCCTCAACGGTCCAATAAGAAATTATCGAAAATATGAATTATTTCCCGGGAACGAAGGTCCTCTAAGTTTTCTTTCATCGTAGAGTTTCTAATTGTCACAGTGATATTGTTCGAATAAATTTTGTTTGAACTTTTTTTTCAAAGGAGAATGATTCTCTGGAATGTCGGCGACTGTGTTTGCCCACTGTTTTCTTCTTGGGTAGAACCTATGGTTTGGAGTATCTTCCGCTTCGTTTCTGGATCGGTATATGGACAGGTCTCTTCCTGTTCATCATGGTGGCCACCGACGCGGCCTATCTGGTGCAGTTCATCACCCGCTTCACCGAAGAAGGCTTCGCCGCCCTCATTTCCTTCATTTTCATCTTCGAAGCCATCCAGAAACTCTTTGCCGTCCGCAAGAAACGCAACGTCTGCGTCTGGCCACTCAACTGTCCACAACTGTACGAAGACTGCCATTGCAACATCTCGTCGAACCCCAGCGTCTTCCCAGGTGAAATATCTCCATCTCTCATTCTTTCTCGATCTGACCGATGTACTGTCTTTCAGATGCTCAACAGCCAACATCAGACCTGAATTCCTACTCTATAGCAGGTAAAATGTTCAGAAAACTTTTCATAGATTGTCTGCATGCTTTTGCTCGAGTATGGTACTGCAAGAACGACACCATGGTTTCTTTTGCTTGATCAATCACGCAGGCGATCCCGGTTTCTGTTTATCGGTTCATCGTAATGCAGGAGGCTATTCGAGTAGAAACCATGTGTCTGGCATGATCAGCCCAACGCAGCACTACCCTGGTTTCTATTTGAATTACCCATTTTACCTTTCAACTAGAAATTTACAAGTCTGACCGTTTTCTATTGCGTTCTCTTCCTATTCTGGGTTAATTTGGAACTTGTGGTCTGTGTGATTGATAGAGATGGAAAGTGGCCCGGCCCAGCTTCTGTCCAATGTGACGCGCGGCGAATGCTCCGCACAAGGTGGTGTGCTGACAGGTCCCGGTTGCTCATACACACCCGACGTCTTTTTCTTCTCCATCATCCTCTTTTGTGGCACGTACTTTCTGTCCTACATGCTCAAAGGCTTCCGCAACGAACCGTACTTTCCCAACCGCGTCCGAGTCATCGTCTCCGACTTTGGCGTGACAGCCGCCATTATCGCCATGACGCTGCTAGATTTCTACCTAGGTCTCGATACACCCAAGCTCCAGGTAAGATCGTTGTACAAACCATCAACTAACCAGTCCAACATATGTTCGTGGGTTGAATAGGTGCCTTCCGGCTTGACACCAACTATTCCAGATCGTTCCTGGATCGTCCACCCTTTCGGCACGAACCCATGGTGGACATCGTTAGCCGCCATTATCCCCGCACTCTTCGCCGTCATTCTGATCTTTATGGATCAGGAAATCACGGCGGTCATTGTCAACAGGTCGGAAAATAAGTTGAAGAAGGGCTACGGATATCATCTGGACTTGTTGGTCTTGACGATCTCCGTAATATTTTGCGCCATCATGGGCCTTCCTTGGATGGTAAGAAACATCGTCATGCGACAGCAAATTCGACTAGATCGCTTTCCCAAGTGGCGCACTCTTCCAGCCCAGATTACTAAAATCGTGCGCCACTTGGGGAAACGATCAAGTTCCACTTGTTGAATACTGAACAGTGGTTGAGAGTTTGCTGCGTAGGTGGCAGCGACTGTCCTGTCAATTAACCATGTCAACAGTCTCAAGCAAGAATCGGAGAGTCGCGCACCGGGAGAAGCCCCACAGTTCGTCAGTGTTCGGGAGAACCGACTGACAACTCTGTGTATCTACCTTCTAGTCGGCGCATCGGTTTTCATGACACCCCTTCTTTCCGTAAGTACTTGACCCCTCATCTCCCTCCAACCGTTTCAAAGTTGGAAGGCCAGCAAGACCATTCTGCCAAGTGGCGCACGTTTTCAGTGTTACCGGCTGGAAGGGTGCGCCACTTGGGAAAACTTTCTTGTCGGATCTGTTTGCCAGGCTTCCCCTTTAACTCTATCTTTTTAGAGAATTCCAATGCCAGTATTATACGGAGTATTCCTCTTTATGGTAAGATCCCGTCATGCAGTGAAGTTAACGAGAGATTGAAACTGAATGTTTGTAGGGTGTGTCCGCGCTTCGTGGACTTCAGTTCGTCGATCGACTGGCCCTGCTCTTCATGCCGCTGAAATACCAGCCCGACTACTCGTACGTTCGCCACGTGCCGCTCAAGAAGATTCACCTCTTCACCTTCATCCAGATCCTCTGTTTAGCCCTCCTGTGGGTACTTAAGAGTTTCGACGAGTCCTCCATCCTGTTCCCCCTGATGGTCCTAGCCCTGGTCGGTGTCCGCAGGCTGATGGACTTTGTCTTCTCCCAACGTGAGCTCAAGCTTCTGGACGACCTCATGCCCGAGTTTACTCGGCGCAAGAAAGAGGACCAAACAAAAAACAATCAGGATAAAACCACAGAACCACACCACAATCAAGTACACGAATCTCCTTCAGCCAATCATATCAGCGTAGCACTGCCCAATGGCCATGTTATGACCATTCCTGTCAACCATAGTGAACATAACAGTAAGGGTCCTGAAATGGTCAATGAAACTACAGTGAAAAAAAGTCCGAGGTGGAATCAGAGTGATAAGAAGGAGGCGCAGAGTGGTCGGCCGCTCTTGCCCAAGCTGGGCAGTTCTATACTGGGCAAGGGCGTGCCGGCACAGATACCCGAAGAAAAGTCCCCGCCACAGTCCCCTTCCCCACGAGTCTCGCCTATCCCGCTGCTGCCCTTCATCTCGGTCAGTCCCGCAACACCGTTGCAGACACCTCGAGGCGAGGCTACATGAAGGTAAAAAGGAGTGTGCAACTTCCAGTGAAAGATGAGTAACTTATTATTGCTTGCCAGGCAGTTTTATACTCTGGTGCATATTGCTTGGAAGTTTATGTGATTTTTTCTGGATCCTGCTTGAGTTGATTCACTTTCCTGGTGACTTAACTCAAAATTAGACGTTGAAATTTATTCAGATAGGATTTTTGTCCGTAGAAGATCGCATTGTGAAATAAAATACATCGGGCTTGTCTACCCGGTGAAATTTTCAGCAAGAGTTGTGGTTTCTGTCATAGCCATGCAGATTCGTCACTGGATGTCTGGCTTGCAGGATTTTAGCAGGTACTGTTATCTCAAGAGACAGTGCGGAATTAGGAATTAGGTGAAAAGGATCGTTTCCCAAATCCATCGAAGGGCATTATCGACTCGGGCGTAGACGCCAGGATACCTCGCTTGAGCGCAACCACTAAGAAGACAAAGGGAGATAAAAAAAACACCACTTTGAGATGTGACCAACACTGTAATACTAACTTATGCAGTTTTGAAGTGAGGTTTTCAAAAACGTACCGCCCCCATGACATGACACCGCACAAGGTCCATACACCATCTTGGTTCTTCTGTGCCAACGGACCACCACTGTCGCCCTGGCAGCCATCTTTGCCAGTCCGCGAAGCGCAGATCATGTCTGGACTGAGGTTGCTTCCGTATGCCTTCTTGCAAGTCTCGTTGGTCGTAACGTCGACATAAACTTGTTGCAGTGGAGGAAGTACGCGTGGGTCGGCCTTTGATGCCTCCCTTGCTGCCAGAAGGTCATCCTTGTCGTTGTCGCTGTTGTTTTCCAGTGAGCGCGCTGGACTGGTTTTACCTGCGTGTTTACCGAGGACGAGGTAGTAGTGCGAAATCAACCGAGTGGTCGATTCAAATGGAAGCAGAACGTACCCCACCCACTAACTAAAGCAGCGCTCCCAGCGGAGCAGCTCCCAGCCTTTTCGGCAGCCAAGCATAAGGCGCTGACATGCGGTCCAAAATCAAAAACCTACGCCGGGGGGAACCAGATAGGAGTTTTACCAACGGCTCTGTGAATTTCGTGTGTTAGGTGTGGAATCGTAATTTTCAAAGGTACTGTACGCACTCCACTAATTTTCATAAGACACAAGTCATTGGACATGGTACTGGGTCGCTGCCAGCCTGGGTGGATGGCCAGATGGCTAGCGTCATAAGTTCTGGCATAGGGCTCGTTGGTGGCATTGACAATATGCGCCCCAACTCGAACCTTGTAATTCCGTGGAGAGGACAAGTAAATTTGGCAGCAATGCGCCGCCGTCAAGATCCATTGTCTGTTGACCTGCAATTCTCAAGTGAAAAACAATCTGGTCTGGTGAGTACTGGCCAACGTACTATAGAGCCTCCGCAGGCGAAAGTGCCAGTCGAGCTCAAGAGAGCAACCTGCCATGGTAATGAATGCGGAGTAGCTTCTTCTCCACCGACGATCCGGCTCCACCGAAGATCTTCCTTGGGGGGAATAACTGTGGACCCACATGGTACCGAGCAGGCCGAGCTTTCGTCTGATGCGTCAGGACAGTCCGCCACGCCGTTGCAGAATTGGCTCGGATCGACGCATGCAGTCTCGCTTCCCGGGCAGTACTTCGAACCAGTGGCGCACACAGGTTCTGTAATACCATAACGCGTGGACTGACGAGGGGATTATGCCTGTCCTCCGCCTTCCCGAAATATTCTGGTATGATAGAATGGTAGAGAAGAGTCTGCTCCATTATCTGAAACTGG
>BDGG01000001.1:1027780-1081644 GCA_001949185.1 Ramazzottius varieornatus
TGGTGCTATCGGAAAGAAAGAAGAGGAGAAAGGGATTCTTAAAAACAGAAGTGATGAGCTTGCATGCTGAAGCACGATGTAGCTCTGTCAATCAGCAACGAATCAACCACATGGAAATCAAACCGCTTGATTGACTAACTATGTACCGCCCAGATTTTGACGTCACTTCCGGTTCCTGTATAGGCTTCCAGGATTTCATTCGGCAGTCTACGCCAGTTTCAGATAATGGAGCAGACTCTTCTCTACCATTCTATCATACCAGAATATTTCGGGAAGGCGGAGGACGGGCACAGTCCCCTCGTCAGTGCTGGTGTGACATTGATACAAGTTGAACGAGAGTCAATTCCTTTACCTTTTATGGATAGTTTGAACCCACGCTTGGACAAAAACTTGTCCGAGATGAAGAGAATTCTCTAAAACACAGCAATACAAATAAAAATGGGATAACCCTACATAAGTAAGTATTACCGTTGATGTATTTATAGTACCACTTTATTGGTGAATGATATTAGTTTACGGGGACCGATTTCCCCGCAAAATCTGCCCAGCTGAATCTCCGATCCATCGGTGTTGACTTGAATGACAAGCAAGTAGTCATTCTTGCAGTTACTGTGTTCCAGGTCAAAGTCAATCGCATTGAATTCCAAACCGGGGTTTCCGATATTCGATCCAGTAATTAACCATTCGCATCTGGCGTTCTTGGGATAGTCGCTGGGATAGTACGGCGACTGGATGGAGGAATTTCCATCTCTCGGTACCGCAATGTTTAGTACGCGGTCGGGATAACACTGGGCACCAGCAGCCACCACGAGCCAACCTACAAGGAAGGTGCATATGAATAGCATCTTTCTGCGATTGTACTTACCATGCAGCTTTGCCCAACGGCAAAAATTTAACGTCGAATCAACTAATTAATATAACAGGGCAAAAGCCTTGCTGAAGCTTTCAAAAGACTTCATTTGGAGTCCCTGCTATCACGAAGACTGATTAGATATTGACCATTACTGCAATAGCGATAAGCAAGGTCAAAATGACCCGAGCCATCTATCTTCAAGCCTTCAATCGCAAAAGATGTCATGTCTGAGGAACTTGAAAAGAACGCGTATGTGCTGGAGACTCAGTATACTTCAAGGTTATTTTCTCAGACGAAATATACGAGTCGCATTCGTTAGAGGAAAGATGGTTAAAGGGAAAAATTTCTAACGAACCACAATTGCTTGGCGCCACCTAGCGGAGAAAGACACTAAGAAAAAACCATCCAGGATGATGGCACATTTTACGTATTCGTTTTTAGGTGTCATATTTTCGTGAATATTAATGAATACTCCCGTTTCATTAGAATGGCAGCTCCAGTTGGTCTTCGGCGTACTGCTGCGAGAACGACGAATATTAATGCCGCATAAGCTTTTACGCAACCAAGAGTCGTCACTAAGCGTTAACGCCCTTCCCGCGGTACGAGGATCTGGTCCTAACTTTGGACAGGCTAAAACTTTTTGCACACACGTCACGAGCTACTTGCAGGGTTTTTAGGCATGTGATGTATCAATGACGTAGCTGTAAAAAGTTTTCGCCTGTCCAAAATTCGAACCAGCTCCTCGTACATGCGACTGTCGATAGACATCCTTCGCGAACTGTTATTCTGTTCTCAGTACTATGAAAGATACAAGAGGTCTGGACGACGCTTTTTGTGACTTGGATGTTAAAAAAGAGGAAATCCGTGTAACGCTTGTTTGTTATTCTGCGTCGCTGCCTTCTCGCTTTTTGAGATCAGACCATTGTCTTCAAATACAGACTCTCAACACCTTTCCTGAGAGAACTGACCTTCCTCAGAACTGCGACTAACTCTGAATCCAATTTCCTGGATCTTGTGAAAGGACGAGCGATCTAGCAATCCAGACGCTACCAGATTGTGTTGACGTGTAAGAGGAAAGAAGGTGACTGCAAGTTGGAACAGTGTGACGTTGGGGTGTCCTCGTGTCTCGCGGGACAGTTTGATGTCGTGGAGCGTTCCTTCGAGTTTCATTATTATCTTAGAAGAGATTAGTTATTACACTTGTTCTGCCTATTGAATTGTTATTTTACGCCGTAACTGTGCCGAATAACCTCTGTCCAAATGGCGAATCCTAAATGGGGTTGAGCTATCGAGTTTTGCGAACGCTGCTCTGACCAGAAGGCGAGATCGACCCGAAGTGTCATTCTGATGACGCTGACTGAACTAAGTCACTCGAGGAGAACCCATGGAAGTAAACTACACTGTCCGTTAGAACGGGAAGTACAGTAAAGAGAACCTCTCATTTTCCTGGCTTATAAGAAACGGATGAATTGACGCTGTCAGCTAGGTACTTCCGTGTTGTTCACTTTCATAGGTGATAAGACCAATATATGGCCTTGTGAAATACTGCCCGTATGCATTACGATGCTACCAAAGTCATGATGGTCTCCGCTGGCGGCACCACGCACGAGAATGTATATCCGCATACTATCAATAGATGTTTTACGGTGCTTTTACTGGTGCATGCAACTACTTTCCTATTAATAATCCACTAAATACAGTACAACTCGTTCTTAGTGCAAGTAATACAACATTTTCGACGAATTGTGCTTGATGGTAAAATTATGGCCGTGACGTTTCTGCATTATGCTTTTGATCCTGGGCAAACATTCGAAGAGCACGGGCACGGTTTCATACAGGCGATACTGACATCTGTCAATCAAGACTATAAGCTTAAGAATTTAGCGTTCGACAGACAGTATGGAAGAAGTGAATCCACGTACCTGCCATGCCTAGCACCTGCTCGATGATGACTCGCATGGTGCCCACCATACTCTGTCCGTTGGTAAGGCACGCCTGTCTCTCCTTCTTGCCCATCGCTTCAGCAGCTAAACCAGAGGAAGAGGCATTATTGATTGTAGGTTCTTACGCAATTCGGCTGGTGGACGGTTGCCCCGATCGATGGTCAAAGCTGACCTGCGGGATCCATGCCGGCATGCATCGTCTTCAACCACTGCGCGGCAGCTTCTTGGTCCCCCGGCTGAAAGCATGGGCGCCAACCAAGATCTGGTAAAAAGGAACCGAACGAAGCGAAAGTCAAAAGTTTGTATCAAGTGAGGATCGACGATTATTCCCGGCGCTACCTACTTGGATTGCTGACTCGAGCGTTTACGTAGGCACAGGTGTCCGTATAGTTGTGTCCGTCATTGCCGCACGTCAGTCGCTTGTTCGGCATGGCGCTACAGTCGCAGTTTGGTGGAACATTATCGGCGAACGCACTAACGAGGAACGCAAGTCCAACGATGGCAACTGAAAGAAAAGTTATCCATAATCAACGTAGGCACAACTTGCCGCATGGAGAGAAAGGTGGATAGGCCGATATATCCATACTGTCAACGGATGGTGTGAGAGCTCACCTGAAATCATTGTGACCGGCCGAAGTACCACCTCAAGCAAAAACTGCTAATCGGGAGGTGTTCGAAGAAGGGGATGGAAAGCTTCTGCAAAACCAAATGAACATTCTCGTGTGGCATACGATAAGTTTCATAGACACCGACTTTCAAAGTGGCATCTTTCCTTGGCTTGGTCAGGTTGAAGCCCCAGAGGTATATCACTCAGGAAGTTACAATGTGTTTAACAGCTTTCCAGATCGCTTCAAAGTTTGATTGTACGTTGTGTTCACTCTACTGCACGCACCACATGATGAATTGAATTAGCGCCAATGCAGGTGGGGAGACAGTATGCGCACAATAAACTAACCAAAACTTCAACGATATGGAAAGCATTGGACACATCGTAGTTGCATAATGCACTGTGACTATTTTGCGGACCGAACAAAAAGCAGACTTGTCTGAAGCCGAGGCAAAAATGCCGTCAAGGAACCTTAAGATATTTTTCGGTCCGGTTTTCCCGCGTTGCTCGAAGGGGTATTATACTCTTTCCGTGCCTGAGTGTGCCTGAGTGTGCCTTCGGTTGGAGAGCGGCAGAAATTGTAACAGGCCACGTCGTTGTCAGTTGAAACTGGTTTGCTGTTTATTCCATCGGACTGACAGAACTCGCGTTCCGTCTTACTACGATTTTAGAAATACTCCCCTACTCGACACCAAAATTACATGATCTGGCCGAATAATGCACTGAAAGATAGATAGATGGATTTATTGAGCCCCGACAAACTAGTCGACGGCTACCTCCTTCGTCAGAGGATAACGAAACATACAAAAAAATACAGTAATAACTTTGGCAAGGGGATGCGACCAAGACTAACTTCAGAAGATGGACACATGGAAATTACAAATCGAGATCAGGTGCAAGAGAAGAGGTGGAAAACTCGCAAAGCCATAGCAGAGAAAACTAACCACTAACCAAGGAAACGAAGGGGCGTTCTTTCCGCCTTCGTCCAAGTGCTCACTCGACCGTGTCCGTGTCCGACTGGCTTCGTCGTTCCCGGCTTGATGCTCGAGCTGGTCCATGTTCGTGGTTGAGTCTTTGCTGTCCGTCGCAAAGGTCCTCTTCGTTGACTTGGGTTCGCCGTCCGAACCTGGTAGTACTGACGGACGCTTTATATGCCTTGTATGGCGGATCGTGGTCCTGATGGCCATTCGTCGGCCATCCTTCTCTATAGTTCCAAACAGTATCGTGGCCGCACGTATCAATCAAACTTTGTGTTGGGTCGGGGAGTATTTCTGACATTGTAACAGTGGACGTGTCCTATCGGTTATCAAGGCTGAATCACAAACAGACGGAGCCAGAGTTAGCCACAGTCCGGTCGCTCGAGAAGTGGACACCATTTTTCGATTTTAAAATTGCTAAATTAGGGTGAACACAAGAGTGCTCGCCACATGTACCTTTCATTGTTTGTTCGTTCGTTCACGCAATACAAGCAGTCCCATGGGTGGCAGTGAAATAGTGTCTTCAGGCCGGCCCCTGGCAGTAAGCAGTGACAGCTTGGCAAGTGACCCCATTTACTTGCCGTTGACTCGATCACTTTCTGGAGACTACAAGACTGCAGGCTCGACGGCGATCGGCAGTTGAGTGGCCACCTGACACTGTCACTTCTTACAGCCAGGTGCTGGTCTGAAGATTCTATAAGCCACCTACAGTATGAGCAATCCGTTACATTCACTTTTTGTTCTCTGTCCAAAGTATCGAACCTTCTCCTTCTTATTGCACCGCGTCATTATCAGACAAGAAGAGGAGATTCAGGAAGACGGTTTGAGATTGAGGATCCGTTCGACAGACGGAGAGTCGGAGACAGGCCTGCCGCTGCGCAATAGCCAATGTGACAGACAGCTGGTGCCCGTATGTGGTGTCCGCCATGTGACTATCGGCTCTCGTACGTGGCTAACACATCGGTTTGAGCCGTGATGTCAGGTTTGACATTGGCGTTCCCCAGCTGTATGTCACATTAGAATTTTCCAGCGGCAGGCCTGGACGGAGGTCAAATGGAGTATATCTTGCGGATACTATAACTTGGTAAGCGAGCCCAGCGATACAGGTATGAAGGGATGATCAGAGGTAAACAGCTCGATTATACGAAACTGCTTTCGAAAATCTGGAGCCTTCCACATGGTGAAAAAGAAGTGGTTGATTTTCTCTCGAACTCACTTCTTTCTTGATTGTTAGCGAACTCACTTCTTTCTGTTTTAACATGCTATACGGCAAATATGTGACTGCTGAGTGATGAAGAATGAAAATGGAAGAACGATGTCCACTTCTCGAGCGACCGGACTGTGGCTAACTCTGGCTCCGTCTGTTTGTGATTCAGCCTTGATAACCGATAGGACATGTCCACTGTTACAATGTCAGAAATACTCCCCGACCCAACACAAAGTTTGATTGATACGTGCGGCCACGATACTGTTTGGAACTATAGAGAAGGATGGCCGACGAATGGCCATCAGGACCTAGCGGCCCGTTGCTCGTCAGAAACTCGACGGAGACAGTCTTACCAGAGAGACTAGATGGGGTAGAGGAACGCGTACATACGTCACGCCAGTCTTCCAATGATAAAGTCATTGCCGGACTAGCGACCATTAAAGGTCGAGGTCAAAGGGCTGACCTAGGATGACCTTTAGCTGCTTGGGCCAACAGTACGGCCTTACCTGACAGATCGAGTCGTTGCCCATTAAGCAAAAACTGCTAATCGGGAGGTGTTCGAAGAATGGGATGGAAAACTTCTACGCAACTAAATGAACATTTTCGCATTGTTTTGAAGTTTTAAAGACACTGAATTCAAAGCTTGGTAAGGTGGTAAGGTGGCTTGATAAGGTTGAAGCCCCAGAGGCATATCATTCAGGAGTCTACAATGTCTTTAACAGCCTTCCAGATCGTTTCAAAGTTTGATTGTACGTTGTGTTCACTCTACTGCACGCACCACATGGTGTGATTGAATTAGCGCCGTGACAGTATGCGCACAATAAACTAAAAATAATTCTAACTATCTGGAAAGCATTGGCGCATCGTAGTTGGATAATCCACTACGAATATCTTGGCGATCGAACAAAGAGCAGACTTGTCTGAAGCAAACGTAAAAATGCCGTTGAGGAGCCTCATGATATCGTTCGGTCCGGTTTCCCCGTGTCGCTCGAAGGGACATTATACTTTTCCCGTGGGTGTGGCATCGGTTTGACAGCGACAGAAATGTGACAGGCCGTCATCAGCCTTTGTCAGTTCAAACTGGTTTGTTGTTTATTCCATTGGACTGACAGTTCCACATAGAAACTCACATTCTCTCTTACTAAGATGTCATAAATACTCTCCTACTCGACACCAAAATTAAATTTTTTATTGGTCTGCCAGAATAATGCACTGAAGCAGTAGCATGCGTATCAATCAAACTTGCTGACGGGTAGGGGAATATTTCCGACACGAGCTATGAGCTTTATCATTCTGTTGACTGATCTTTTGTCTGTCTTACGAACCATGCCAGCAGTTGATATGCTAATCGATGTTCATCTCCTCGCAACCGTAAAGTGTAATAAAAAGTAATTCGCTGGACTATGCGGACTATTTGAGACCCAAGGTAAGATCGAGCTTACCAGGTCAAATCAACGAGAATTCTATCGGACCCACAATGAAGCAAGCCGATCAACTGCGTCACACGGCGTTGGAGCGAGAGCAGATGGCGCCAGAGTTTGTGGACGCCCCCTGGCAGCGCTTTATCCGTGTCAAGGACACCTTTGGCAGCAAGGAAGTCAGTCTTCCGCGCGTACATTGGATTACCGGCTGGATACGCACCATTATCTGGATCCAGATTCTCATACCCTTGACATGTTTAGTGATTGATGCGGTTAGTGATCAACAAACCCCGAAAGATATCAAATGGGATACAGAGGACGCTTACCATAACAAGTTCACACTCCATTACGCATACGAAGGATGGTATGCCGCCTACTGGGCTAACGGTTTGACGCTCTGTGTGGGAGTGTACGGCCTGTGGGTATATTACGTTCCATCGGCCTACCTCAATGCCAAAATAGAGACGAGGTTGGTAAGTACCATGTACAGTCAAGGCTGAAAAGAAAGCGCAGTTCGTGATAAACAAGGACGCGCACCAATGAGTAACCTTGTGGGATTTTAGATTACGAAGGATACAAAACTATCTGTGTGCCATAGCGGTGATAGGCTCTGCCATAGCATCGTACTTTGAGCTGCGGAAGTGGCAAGTGGTGTCAAAGGGACTCATCAAGAAGAACACGGCAGAGCTTCAGATACCTTTTTCCTTTTCCCTCGTCACTGCCTTCTTCCAGTTATTACCAGGGACAGCCAGTTTGTTTTTACCAGTCCTGGGCACCCTGATTATCACGGAATCGAACCGCTTCTTCCTGGCTGACATTCCTCGCTTCTCTTGCCAAGGTGAGTGAGTCGGTCCAGTATCTTTACAGAAAAGATTCGAAGTAGGCAATTTTTGTGTATACACACCAGGTGATTCCACTGATGACCTGAATACGGATGAGAACGGTGACAACCCCTGTCAGATGGCCGAAGATCCCGACGACGAAGAATGGGATCCTGACACGGAATTAGACGAGCGGCAGCTACCGGAGGATACAGTAGCAGCTGGAGGCATCACCGATCCCACCATCAAGCGAAGGAAAGTGAGCGATGTGACAGGGAAATTGTCGGTACATTTACAAGACCTCATCGAGCAGCACATGCAGCGGAGCGGCCAAGAATCGCATACACTTCTTCCAGCTAGGTCCAAAACGGCGCCTGTTGATCCTCCGGCCATAGCTTAAGCATAGCTTTTTACTTCTTTACCTATAACTTGGTACGTACTATGTACGCTGCTTGACACTTTACTGGCTTTTATTTCATCGATGAATCGTGAACGCCATCTGAATCTGACCAAACTAGGTTACAATGACAGGAAGTAAAAAGATTAGCACTAACCCCCCAAGCTGCAGACCTGCAGCTCTGGAAGGACGGTATACATGAAGGTTGGTGAAAGCTTAAGTTTTACAAAGCAAAAGAAATTGGAGTACACGATACGTCAGCAACCTCAAACTACATACCTATCTAGTCGCTACCATAGCCACCGAAATCGGAGTCGTAGTAATTGTAAAGCGCCACCGTCACCGTAGTCACAGTGGTCATCGTAGTCCTCTTCGTCATCAGAGCTGTGTACATCGTTGTGCTCATCTTCTTCGTCCGAACCCGCGATGAAGTAGTACAGAAGGACGGACACAAGTGGGCGAGCAAGCTGGGCGAACTCGGCCACTTTGTCAGCCAACAGCTGGGCTAGAGCCTCCTTATTTCCCGGGTCAAATCTGGAAATACGCATGGTGACCCAAACATTTCTGCCGCAACTTCACATACTGTATACGCGGAGTTGAACATCGATGGCTTACCTTTGAATAAGCAGCTTTGCCAATTCGGATAACTTTGCCACGTTCTGAAACCAGCGGACCTTCTCGGCCAGTGCCTCCATCTAGTGTTCATCCAGCCGACGCACGTTGGAAGTCAAGAAATACGGCACTGCTGGATTGGGGATAACTTGTTTGTCGTCTACCCAATAAGGCGTACCATTGATTAGGGCTAAGTCCGATTCAGACAGGACGAAAAAGTCCCGTCCCGCAATCTGCACCAGTGTCCGACCAAAGCTTTTGAAGTAAACAGACCAATGGTCGTAGTCGTTTTCCTCATCGTCGGAATCGCCGAACGGCCCAGCCCCCGCATTGCGCTGATATGGAAATACTTCGGCTACTTTGACCTTGACAAAGCAACGGTGGACTACCGTTTGGAAGCCAACTCGCCGAACAGCAGGGTGATGGAAGCCCTTTGCGTACACAGTCATGTTCGAGTAGATGACTTTGCTGACCAACTGGGCACGTTGATCCCCAGCGACATGTACTCCATAGACATCCCACAATCTTTCTGGCCGCCTGTTCGTACTCTTAGGATTCTGTCACATTTTCAGGGCCTCACCAAACATAACGACCGTCGAAGCATTCTTCGCGTACTGCCAGATGTTGTAGACGTCTGGCATCGAACCGAACGAGCGATTCTTATCGATAGCAATCGCCACTTGTCGCAGGAACGGCGCAGCCTCCCTTGAGATGGTCACGTTCCAGCCCGAGCAAACTCTACAGGGAGCATTAAGAAAACTACACGAAATCGATCAATCAACCGAATCCATGTGTTGTCATTGCAGCAAAAACAGTTCGCTTCGCAGAAGCTCTTGCTGGGATGCTCGCAGAACTGCGTGGCTACAGTATATCCCGACGACTTCCGAGCACTGATGTTCGATCTTACCGTCGTACAATCAGAAGCTTGAGAAAGTCGACAGACTGGAAGATCTCGTCCAGAAGAGCTGGATGTATGTCGGTCAGCTTGAGCGAAGCAACGTTGGCCAGTTGCTTGTCCATCTCCTGACATTCGTCCAGTCCGCACGGCTTGGGAGTTGCAGTGTCGGTCACAACAACGCTGTACTTTAGAACAGCAATCTCGTCCAGTGAGGCATCCATGGCTTCTGAATCTGAAACCAATAAGCAAGGACTAAAAATACCAGAACTTTGCTCACCGGGCTACCTAAAGCAATTTGTGTTCTTCACATTATACCTTTCTCCCAAGTCGATTTCAGCAACAGTTTGCCTTTCCACTTTTTCCCTTCAAACAGCTTCGTAGACTAGATACTGTGGCAGCTTCTCGGGTTTCAGGAACGAGAGAAACAAAGCGAGGGAAAACGAAGGGATAGATCTCGATAGGCTGATCCAATCCTACGACATAGGGTTGTAAGCTTGCACAGCGCGCGCAGACCAGCGGTGAACGGGTGATTCTCTCAGCGAATTATTGAAGACACAGATCGACTCAGCAAGGTCAAGTACAGCCCAACTTAGATTGTCAGTCAACGAATCATCATTTTTACTTTTTCTAAAACAGCGTTCCGAACGTAGTTTGAAAACCGCTTCTCTGGTTTATTGAGTGGAATTGGCGCTAGATAGTCAATTTCCCGTTGCATTTAGATGGGGGCCAGGTCGTACGCGCCAAATGCGTAATTTTTGATTTTGGGCTGAGAAAATCATCCGTCCACCGCTAGCGCAGACTGTCTTGATCGGTCCGTGAGCGGCCTGCACCGAGTTACCGACCCAGAGGGGCCGGACCGTTGCCAGAAGGCGCTTCCACAGCAAACCTGCTCGTACAGCTACAGTTTGGCGTACAGTACCTGGTTCTAGCTCCCACTAGAATTCTAGTTTTCTACGCCAGTGTTTCTACCATCCGTCTTCATTCGGTAGTAACTTAGTGAATGTAAGAAAAAAAACTTCGTTTTCGGCGAATGGACGAGAAGCCTAAAGACTCAACACATATGTCGCCCGGGAAAGTCCGAATGGAATGAGATTAATCAAACAAAACTTCGATTTCCAGTTCTTTAATGTACGAGGTGATTTGAACGCTAACCAAGCAGGGATTGTTTTGTGGAAAACTCCGAAATATCATAACTTCTACAGCGTTTGCAGACCGCGCTTGACAGCAACAAAAATCCTCATTCATTCAAAGAGCTGCACAAGGAAGAAAACACGAAAATTTGGGCTCTGCGCAAACGTCCTCAACCTGAAAGGGGTCGTGGCGTCCAGGCACAGCGAACGGAAATTCAGCAAGAGCCGCTGGGGCTCGGGGCCGAAACTGAAAATCGTCGGTTTTCATTATTGCGGCCCCAAGCCTTTCCCTCGGTTTGCCCTGGCCCTTACTGAATTTTCATCATCCGTGCCTCTACGCCATGACCCCATCCGGTTCAGAATCTTTGCCCAGAGCCCATTTAGTGCTTCTGTTCTTCGGAAAAATTACAAATCTAGTAGCAAAAGGAAGAACATCTGTACTAGATTCCGACGAAGAGCCAGTAGACATGGTAGTCATTTCTTACTAGTTTTGCTCTTGACCAACTCACGAAACTGCGACAAGATTTTATTCTCGCGCTTCTGCCTTTCATCCTTATCGAAGGTCTCCAGCGCCCTCTTCTCATCGGCACTGTAGATCTGGTTTTCTTTCCGCAGCCGGACAGCTTCCATCCTTCGATGCCTACAACCCAAAGACCCGTCAGTCACCCCGTCGCATATCAGTGCTTTCATACCGTCGCACGAACTGGAAAGAAGTCCCAAACTTACCGGCTTCCGCTCATCACATATCCAACTTGCTCATACGTGACAATCTCGTCGCTGGTCAGGCCAATCTCACCACGACGAGGTATGCGTTTTCCTTCAGCAACAAAAGCTGCCATGGCTGCACCTTCACCCGGTAAAAGGGCCTTTCCAAACCTATAAAAGCATACAGTAAACCTGCATACAGCGTTATCGGGTTACAACAGCAGGCGGGAGTACGTAGGCAAGCGAACGTTGGAGCATCATACATCTGCATACTGCGAGCACCAAACATACCGAGCTGCTGCAGCATGCAGGTGGATGCCCTTTTTTATGTAATTACTTACGCTCTGTGATCGGAAGTAAGGAGATTCGCCCTCGGTGTAGGTCCAATTTCATCCTCGTCCTGCTCCCCACCCACGTTCACTGGCTCTTCGTCCGCATTCTTCGGTAACCAGGACGGTCCAGGTGGGGCTTCATCTTCGTCAGAGCTATTCTTCTTACTCCGCGACTTCTTATGCTTCTTGGCCTTCTTGAGCTTCTTCTTGCGCTTTCGTTTCTCTTCCTTTTCTTCTTCCTCGGTGGCCATTCTCTTCGCGGCTTCCACGGCTTTACTCCTTGCTTCTGCTTCCTCGTCATCGGAATCCCTCATTGGTGGAGGAGAACGAGACCACACTTGAGCTACGCCGTTGTTACCGATTTCGTCGCGTTGCTCTCGACGCCTTCAATCAAGAATTATACCGTAATCCAATCAACTCGTACGAGGCTAGCGCTTTCAGTTTCAATAGGAAAATTCTTCGCGTTTTTTTACCTAACCCAAAACTGATCTTGTCGACCACTATCGCGGTTGGGATTAAAATTTCCTCTTTCCGGATGTCCATCTTGGTCGTTCCGCCTGGAAGAAAAGATTTATGGTCAAGAGAGCATTACTCAAAAATGGTCGGACTTATCAGAGTCGTTCCATCAATCAAGCGTACAAACCTCCATCGTCTCGAGTTGGAATCCTTTGGTTGAACATCAACAGGGTTATATCGATCGCGCTCGCGGCTGTATTCTCTCCCTCTTTGTGGAGATCTCGAACGAGATTTCGACGGCTGTCTTTTGCGGCTTACTGGGGATCTGGATCTGCTTCGGGAGCGGGAGGGAGTGCGACGTCCACGAGGAGGACTTGCTCGACGACGATCATCTCGCTTCCGCCGTGATGACGGACTGCCTGATCTCCTTCGAGCCGGAGAGTATCCCATTCCTGGTGGTCTATAACAGATCAATACATACAAGCGTATGCTCCCAAAACAATGACACCACGAACGAAGTCACGGGAGAAAAAACACGCAGAAAAATCTTCGAGATTCGAGAGAACTAGCTCGAAATCAAAACAAATCAAGTTTCATCAATCAAGCACTGTGTCTGCCTTCCAACAAACCAGTCAGTCAAAAAACGAACTTTGTACGATCAGCTGATGCGGGCTGTACAATGGCTTTCAGGCTTGATTGCTGATTGACGATGATCCTATCTTTCGATCTCCACCGGAAGGGCTCGAGCAGGAAGCAGGAAATACTGCTTGGCAGCTCCATTCCCCAGTCCGTGGTGAACTAGGAGGCCTCTGTGATCGTGTTGAGATTGTATAAGAAAAAGGAATTGGAAAAAGGAGTGAGCGGAGTAGTGAACTGTTGAGTTTGCTTGCAGCTTTTGACCTGACTTTCGTTCGAGATGAAGAAGCTGCAGCTGGATGACATTCCTCCGCATCCCTACTTCCCAGCGGGCATCCACCTGCCCCATTATATCGAGAACACGCATACTGTGGAAATTCTGCTGGCAGTGTTTGGCGTAGTTGTTGTTGTCATCGGAGTGATTACATGGAAGATCGCGAAGCATTACCGACCGGACTTCGGCACCATCGACAAAGCCAAAATATGCTGGTTTGCTGTCTCGGGCCTAATCCACCTGGTATACTCGAATCTTCCTTCTTTCCTCCTGGATGCCTTTTACGGTTTCCTTGTTTTCAGTTTCTCGAAGGATACTTTGCCAAGTATCATTTGACGCTCTCTGGACATCACGATATCTTCGCACAAATTTGTGAGTCATTGATCCGATCAACTTGCGCATATGTTCGTAGTGGTTGCTGTGATTTCCAGCATAGTGCGTGACGTCATGTGGTCGGTTCGCTGGTTTACGTGGCGCCATTTTCTTCCTCTGGTTCTTGTTCAACGTGATGTTCGTCTTTTGCAGGGAAAGAATACGCGAAAGGCGACAGCCGATATTTAACGTAAGACTTTAAGTTTTCGATTTTGTAGTAGTTTTTCTTTAGCTTTCGTAGTTCCGTTCGCTGTTTCTGTGTTGCAGGTCGGACACTTTCACGGTTGTAATGGAGACCTTCACCTGCGTTGTTGACGGTAAGGATCTAACAGCTTCTCCTCTCGCTGATTTCAAATTTGGTCCTTTCTGCCCAAATTTCTCACGAGGGTCGTCATTCTTTCGCAGGTCCGTTGTGCCTGTGGACAGCCTGGGCTTACCTCCAGAACAAGCCTTACGTCCACGTTCTCCAGATGCTGGTCTCGACGGCCCAGTTGTACGGAGACATTCTGTACATGGTGATCGAATGGATGGAAGACTTCTCGCATGGTCCAGTCTTTCACCCGTTGTACTTTTGGGGCTACTTTGTCGTGATGAACGCTTTCTGGATCATCATCCCGGCGTCTCTCATAGCCGAATCTGCCATCGTCATCACCAAAGCGGTTCGCCAGTCGCAAGCATCCGGAAATAGGATATCAGACTCCACAGACTCGCTCCTAGAGACGAAAAAATCGAGCTAGAACTTTATAAAATTCACTGACAAATTTACTTCTTGATGAAAAGTTCCTTTGAAGTTTACAGAGGTGTTGTTGTACCGAAATAAGCCAGAAACTTCTCGTCGGTTAGATTATTATTTTCTTATTCCGTGCGAAATACTCGCTGGTTTTGTTCACTAAAGTCTGTGCGAGCTTAATCGGTCCCGTACTGTTGAGCTCTTTAATAATGTTTTTCTCGATGAACAAAAGACAGTATGAGAATGAAGACTCATGCCTCAATGAGGCAGCGCATAGGCAATCAAGCTGGAACAATCTTAGGATGAAAAACATATACAGAGTGTCGAACAGGTGGAACGGAATTCTTCACAGGAAGAGTCCCGTCTTCACTTCGGTTCTGGTCTCTCGATTAAACGACTTGCGCGTCCCTCGCCGCTTTTGCCATAAGCCACCAAGGCAGGGCTCGAAACCTGACGCCGAGGTTCAGTGAGATTCGCAACACCGTCTGGCAAGATGCGGCACAGACAGACAAAACGGTACGAGTACGGTTTCTGCCTTTCCGGTGAAGTGATTAAACTAATAATCATGTTAACTACGTACCTCAGTATAGGTCAAGTGGACAAGTATGGCCTGGACAGTTACCGGCTCCTAAGGAAGAGACAGTTTCAACATTTGGCGGAGTGGCATCCACGGAGCACACGTTTCATCATTAGTCCTCCTCACGACAGGCCGTAAAACTCCGTTGATTGTGTTGATCTTGAAAGTGGAATACGAAGTTTCGCTCTTAAGATAGGCAGCCCTCGAGTAGCTTATCTTGAAAGCGAAAACGGATTATTCTCTGCACACTTGACTCAAAATTTCAAATTTTCATTTCTCAGCTGATCTCTGTCTGCACAGTGCTTGACGTTGCAAGATACCGTTTCATACGGTGAGCCGGGCGATTTAAAAGTCCACAGTACTTTCTCCGTGGGTGCATGCGCGGTGAAATAATTTTTCCGCGCATCCACCCGCGTATATAGTCAGTTTGTCAGCGCATACACCCGCGGACTAATACATTTCACCGTGCGTGCATGCGCGGATAAAGTCAGTTTCTCTGCGCATGGATGCGCGGAAAAAGGGGTTTATCCGCGCGTACACCCACGGTGAAACTCTTGTCATAGTCCGAAAGTGGATGCGCGGAAAAATCATTTCACCGCGCATGCACCCGCGGAGAAAGTACTGTGGAATTTTGAATCGCCCGGCTCACCATAGTTTCACGTATGGGCTTCTTGATACCTATCAGTGTCGGGGGGTATCGACAGACAGAGACTAGCCAGAGTAAACCATGAATTTCATCCTAGTCAGGAGGCAAAGTTTGCCTACAAACCTACCCCGCAAAACTCGCGCATTTCCGCTCCCGTTTCCGAGACTTTCGAAAAACGCACTTTTGCCTCACTCACGACTCATTTCCGTTGATCAAGCAAACTCAAATTTTAAATCAACCGTTTGCGACATAAACAGCTCGTCGTGAGGACTATTGTAACTTTCGAGCAAGCATCAATGACCTTAACAATCGCCATGTTTGGGATACCCGTTGAAGTATCTCGGATGTTCAGCGGCCATCGGACCAGGACGATCGATCAGTCTGTTGAACACGATGGTTGAGTATAAGCAGCCGAACTGGGATTATAAAGGGCTGTTCTGGCGTTGGCTCCCGCTGCCGATCACGACACTGGCCTCGAATTCATTGATCCTCTGCTGGAAAATGTCGAGAAGGCTCTCTGGCAGTACATTATTTGGACCACCACAAAAAGGAACTGCTTTTCGCACTGAAAGATGACCATTTAGGTTTTGGAGCTCCAGTCGAGAGTGATAAATTTGAGCCATACTAACTGTACGCCTGACTCGTTATTCCACGTTTCTGGATCTGTCTAACTTAAGTGTGCTTCTCATGAATAAATTAAACGGACGTCGGCAATGAATTCACTCACATCGTTAACCTAACTGGCGCACATCTGCATCGTTCTGTGCTGAAAGTGACCGCCAATTGAGAAAAAAATCCCGGCGAATCATTTGTCGACATACAGTACCACAATGTCTCGCACCACAATTCTTGACGTTTGCTGCGGTGAGCGACGTGGAAAACCAGGAATTCGGAACGCTTCGAGGACGCACTGTATCATCCTGGTTCCATGAAGGTCTGCCAAACGGTCAAAGATATGGCGTTATGGGCGACCAGCAGCCACCCTAGCCTTGTACTCTTCACAAATTAAGACCCATTTCACTCGCATTTACTTTTTGATTCTAAACTACAGTGGATAAGAATATTGCCGTCTGTAAACAGTCCATATCCGTTCCCTAATAGGTTAACTAAATACGCGCTTGTCAAAGTCGATCGTCATTTGATTGACCAGCCTTCTTCTTTTACAAGTAAGTCAAGACCAACTAACTGGTCTTGCCTTAGTTCGGTTGACTTCTTCCATGTTCGAAGTTCCAGCAGTAAAAATTCTCGTCGTGAGAAATATGCACTGTTTATTGAGGTCGAGAATCGGAAGAGAGTAAAGCGCGCTATGTGGTCCGTCAATAGGCTGTCGGTCGTAAAGATGTTGGACAAGATGTCAAGTGTCCCTTGATGGTGTCGCTTCATTCATTAGAGACTGCATCTGTTTGACAAAAACAAGATAATTTGGCAGACTCCGTGGAGAGATCACGCCGAACGACAAAACGGGCGCTGACAACCACACAAAGTGCCCAATAAATTTTAGCAGACAATTGCTTTCGCATTACATTCGACCAATTGTCACAATGTGTTCGCAAACTAACCACTGTCTGAGTGATCTTAATCCCTTTATCCCACCTTGGTGCGATGTCTGGCTAATTCTGATCCGGATGCTTCCACCAAAAAAAACCAAAATTTTAGAATTTCTCAGTCATCGATTATTTTTCTTACGTGTTACCTCCAGCTCCAGATCGCTATCCGAAGTGGCGCAGACTTTTATCGCGGTTGGCTGAAAATGTGCGTCACTTGGGAAAACGATCTGGATTTGCCGACGCCTCAAAAATCTCGAAATTGCTTTACGCCAGGTGGATCGAACAGGCGTGACATCATAGCTTTGCTCCAAGTTCCGAGAAAGGGAGTTTGAAGTGGATATTTCGGGTTCATGACCTTTATGGAATGATCCATACCGGTCACCTGCCTGGAAGTTTCAACAACACGCTCATTACTTGCCCTAAATAACCATAATTAGGACAAAACTAGCCCTCACTTACGGCAAATGAACTGCGGAAATTGAATTTGCATACAGATCAGCCGTTGTCACCCCAGCATTATTTCCAGTTTCCAACCTGTTGCATATGATACCATTTACCGCAAAAGCAGGCAAAAGAGGGTAAACAGAAGGCAGCAGGCAAGCTTCCAATTTACGGCTAACTTCCTTCCTAAACAGTTGCGGTGGCAGACCGTGAAGGGTTGTAAAGCGCCCACCGGTCATAAAGCCTGCAATTACGCACAAAAGGAGCGCAAAGGGAACAAGCAGAAGGAACCGACACCCACCTAATAACAGGCCACAGTGAGAAATGTTTCTCTTATCAATTTAATTATCGCAAGCACAGTATCGCTCAAATGTTCCCTTCTTCTTCCTTTGACGGGAACGTAAACGTGGGTGAGCACGGCGTGGGTTGAGGTATGTACCGGCGTACAGGTAGATCAAGATCGCACTGCAGTGTCAACTGACCAAAGGTGCAATTAGAATTCACGTACAAAGTGCCCCATTACGGTACACAAATTTCACGGTCCATGCTTCAGTGTCAACCGTCAACTTTCCGAGAAGTACGTGAGGTTCACGGTTTTCAGTTTGATCAGTCTTGGAAAAAGTTCCTCCTACTTTGAACGTACAGGTAGATCAAGAATGAAGCCGTGGTTCAAAATCCTCTCACTTTATGACCACGCCTACCTCCATCTCCAAGCCGTGGAGAATCAGCCTTTCGGACTGTATTGTACAGCGCTTGGAAGTACGGTTGCGTACTCGATCGAGACTCATCGCGTTTTTATATTTGATGATCACTTCTGACAGTTTCGATTATTCATGGAAACGTGCTGATGGTGTTTTTTTTGTCGTGCATCAAAAGATTCGTCTGTGTCTGTGATGACACTGGCCGTGATTGATGCGGTGTGATTTGTGTAGGCGCGAACGACATTGTGTGCTCACTGGTGCGTCAACCATCTTTCTCTCAAACCTCATTTTCGAAACAGGAAGAAGCTCACAAAAGCACGCAAAGTTTGTGAAGGTGTTCTTGAGCGGTCTCTTCTATACTGTACAATGTAATGAGATATTTACACCGGATATCGTAATAATCGACTTCGCTCTTCATCCATCCACCGCTTGTGTGAGAGTCAGTCGGCCGACAACACGCTCCGCTTGCTGCCAATCAAAAGTTTTACCTGACTGATCCCCCTGCTTTACGTGCCCAGAGAAAACGGATGTCATAAAGCTATTTCACCTGTTCAACCATTTTCCCCTCGATGCTTTCCTCAACTGATCGATTACACGCTACAAGGAAATATGGACCAGAAAGTCTCATTCAGCGTTGTTCAACTGTTTATTGAGCGTCGACCATTGCTCGGTGATTGATCAGCAATTCATTTTGTTATTGTGCTGTTGTATTCTATTGAGCGGAAAATGAACGTGTTACGAACGAAGTTCACTTACATGGATCTCAACTGGTTATTATTTCTAAGAGCGATAATTGTCGGATTAGCCATCGATGGAAGTGCCGGCATCAAATGGCTGTAAGTGAATACTGATATTGTGGTCGCACGAAGAATGATAATAATAAGGCGCTTTTGTGTAGGCTTTTGTCTTTGATGTATCGGCATGTTGTGGTGATTAACGTGGCTCGTTTGACCGCATAGTTGGATTAGAAGTCCTAAACCAAATATTGATTCCTGTGTGATTTCCCTAGGAGCTTATCCAAGTCAAATTTGACCTGGACCAGCACGCAACACTGTCGACTGGCCTTCAAGTATCGGACGTTGGACCGTGGTCAGGCGCAGTTCTGCAAGCGCTATTTGGATACGATGAAATATGTGACGAAAGCCTCCAAGGATACCAGAACGGCCTGTCAGACGCAATTCTTCCATAACCGATGGAACTGCTCGTCAGTAGAACTGGCTCCAAACTTCATGAATGATCTCAAATACGGTAATTTAGAATGTCCTATCATGTGTGCTCACTGTTCGCAATTACTTCACCCGAGTTGAAAATTTATCCAAGCATAACTTTGGGCAATATTTCTTGGCCAGGCTTCTGTACGTATCAATAATTCAAAATTTCTGAGCCTGGTGACTTAGATCAGACGGTAACAGAAAACCAACGCATTGGCAAGCAAAAAATCGGGAATCTGACCACCTTTACTCGCCAAACTTCAGGTTTACAGTTTTCGAACCAGGAAGTGTTTTTTGTCAGGACCGCGACCAAATTTTGTGACCATTCCAGTCCTATCGATTGTTCGCCTAATTTCCGTTTGATTTCCCGAGCTATTGTCTTGTCGTCATCACGAAAACTAGAGCCAGATTGAAGCAGATCTGTAGGAGGTGTCCGTATCGTTGATGTGCAAACATTAGGTTTTCCCCTTGCAGGAACTCGGGAACAGGCTTACGTTGCCGCCCTATCGTCCGCGTCCGTCGTCCATGCAGTAGCCAAAGGTTGCGCTAGTGGAACCCTCACCAACTGCAACTGCGGTCCGATGCCCAACGAGCCTCCCAGCGGCGACTACAAGTGGGGTGGTTGCGGCGATGACGTGGTCTTTGGCATGAAAGTCAGCCGGCTCTTTACCGATATCCCCTACAGCTTCAAATACTTTGCCAGCCAAGAGAACCAAGGCAAGCTGAAGAAGAAAGACAAGTTGAGCAAGTTGCTCGTCTGGAAGAAGAGCCGCCAGTCGCGCGCGGCTTTGAACCTCCACAATCAGTTCGCGGGGAGGAAGATGGTGGAGGCCGCCCTGACACGCCACTGCAAGTGCCATGGCGTCAGCGGCTCTTGTCAGATACGGACGTGCTGGAAGAGCTTGCCGACCGTGAAGGAGATCTCCGAAAGGCTGTATCGCTCGTATAAACGAGCAGTGGAGGTGAGTGAGTGCATGCTGTAAACGTTGACTTGGTTGTCAAGTGGCACTTGAGAAGTGTGCAAACATCCTCGTTTCCCTTTCCTGAATGACTTTGACTAGACGGCCGAAATAAAGCTGACAGCCAGATCAAATCTTCAACTTTCATTTTCCATTCAACTGGAAAATTTAAAAAAAAGTACAAGCATTGGATGCTTGTAGCAATTTGACGTTTTCTGTTTAAGGTGCGCCATCTGCCGGCATCCAACAGTTTCGAGCCCGTTTACCCGTTGGTTAGCGATCAAACAGACGAGACCCTTCTCTTCTCCGCCAAGTCGCCAGATCACTGCACACCGGATGAGAAGTTTGGCTCCGTGGGAACACGCGACCGACTGTGCAACGCTACCTCCCACGGACCGGAGAGTTGTCAAAGCATGTGTTGTGGCAGAGGCCATTACAGTTACTCTGTCCTTGTCAATGTTTCCTGTCATTGCAAATACATTTGGTGCTGTCGTGTGGAGTGTCAAACGTGCCAACAGAAGCTTCTAGTCACCAGATGTAAATAATGGGCATCTTCTTGTCGTTTTGTGAAATACTCTACGTCCTCGATCTACCAAGAATAAACTTACTCCCACAAGTCAGAAAGTATCGTCGTATTTTTCTTTTATTCGTCGTATCTGAAGCCAGAATTACAGTAAAAGTTGATGAATAGGGCCATAGTGTTCAAACAGGAACAGGAATATGCTGCGAAAAGAACTGCGGCGCCACCTACAGCAGTCGCTTCCATCGCTGCGCTTGTCATATTATTGCACCGAGACGTTGTACACTAATAGCAGGGTGAATTCTGGATTAACTCTGCACCTCGGGCTCTGCTACTAACTGGCATTTGTAGCTGCACTTCCATGCAACTCTCGGACAGTTTGATTTTTCGATCTATTTCAAGAGCAGACAACAAAGAGGACTTCAACGTCTGGTCATACGTGCCTTTTGCCCCTGCTGGATTCGACAGATGTGAGAAAGGGAAACGAAAGAGCAGGAATGTTTAGCGACGTAGTACTGGCCGAAGTGGTCTGATGTCAGATGCCTGTGACTGCCATCACGGGCTTGTTTTTGCTTACCCCTAATTACAAAAATTTTGAAAGCGACTTCCGTATCGCTGCGACATGGCGCAAAACATACCCTGTGGATTCCGCGCGAAATAGCCTTTCCCGGGGAAGTGAAAGCAGCCATTCAAGAGCTCAATCAAGTAACTGCGCTTTGCATGATGCAGTACGAGAAGAAAAAGTAAAATTTCCAAATCAGAGCCAGGCCAGTCGTACGGCCAGCCAACAACATCACATTCAAACGGCTGTGCTCAGCCGTAACGTTCATCTACCTGAATTTACGGACTTTATGTTTGCTTCTCGCATTTCTGATCCCTCTTCGACTTTCTCGCCGACGGTGATCGATGTTCCAGTGCGAAGCACCTGCGACGAACTTGCTTCGGATATCGAAGGTGAGCTGTATCACAGGCTGCATTCGGAATAGGACCCAAGCCGAACTATCCTGAACTGGGCATCGTTTCGACGAAAAGAGGTGAGGAATATCGACAAGAATCCTCATTTACGCTTTATCAAGAATCTTGCTTGGTAAATCGTTTCGCTGCTTTCTTTAGGGTCAGATGTATACCAGTCTCACAGTAGAAGACGTGAGACTGTTGCTCCAATCACTCATCGCCGGAAGAGCTGTGGGTCCGGCCGTGCCGGAGCTGGGCTGCTCAAACAGAAGAAGCACAACAACGCGTCTCCTTCCACCTTCGACAACACTCGCGCCATTGAAGCTGATAGCAATACTGGATCCAGGGGAGACCTCGCGGGATTGATGAGCATGTTTGGTGTTCAGGTAAGCTTGGCTAAGATTTCCTACCTGTTTGGCAGAGGAAAAAGAGTGGTATAAGTTTCAAATGGGAGCTCGGCAGACAATTCGACAAAACCGATTTTCAAACGGCGCCCGCTTCTGGCCATTGGAACTGACAACATGCGCCACTTGGGGGAAACCATCTGGTCGAATTTGCTTACCGACCTAGGAGACTGCTCCGAAGATCGCAACCACTTGCCGCACCAGCCAGGATCCACTGCTCGAAATCAGTAGCCGAGAAGGCCCGTGCACTAAACTGCTCTTTCGCAGGTGATTGTGGAGTATACTCCTAACAGCCAAAAGGATGGAAAATTTACCGCTCGAGACGCTGCTTTATACTATTACTGTACGTTAATACCTGAATTCTTCTGGATGAAACGATAGAAGACACATATTATGGATTGTAATGCGTTACTGTGCACAGTTCTTGCGTTTTACAGAATAACAACAAGGGACTTATTTGCTTGTCCTGTCGTGATGTCACGAATTGACAGCTAGGAAGGACGAGACGCTGAGATGGTCGTCCATAACGTTCCATGGAAAAATGGTGTGAAATGGTTTCTTGATAGTTCAAACGAGAAAACAAACTCTGGAAGAAAACAAGGAGATTTTCAACCAGAGATTTCGCTGTGCAGTAGGACGTGTAAGCGCACACATGGTTGCAGTCAGTAGGCCGCATACCAAATTTCGACCAATCATTTGCTTTGAGCGGATTGAGCCAAACACATGTGGTGTTCGGGAAATCTGTACCCTGGTCTATCAAAAGTTTTGCATTTCCCGGTCCGGATAATCTTAGGGTGTACCCCTTGTAAGCCGTTAGCGGTAGCGGTACTTCGTGCTTGACAATTTTAGTCTTGTATTATTTTCACGATTATTCCGTAGTAATTTCAGAGCCGATCCTGATTACAGTTAAAGGTGAGGCTGCACCTTGACGAAGTTTCCTGTGTTCCGTATTGCAGGTATGGCAAAACCGGGATCTTCCAGAGGCAAAAAGTCCGAGGGTGGCGAGAAGAAGCAGGCGAAGCCGTCTGATGTAGGGACTTTCGGTGAGTGACTGGACGTTCAGTCATCCCTGAAACCCTATTCGGATCACCATTTGTACTTTCCGGTCCAACAATGCGAACTCGGAAGCGGAAGAGCGTTGTGGAAGAAGTCGAAAACCCAGAGAGTCGACTAGAGCGCATCCACAAAAAAGGTTCGTTCATCTTGTCCAGTTGCGTTTTGGAGAATTATGACTTGAGGGATGTACCCCGTATTCTACCTATTGTCTTGTCAGACTTCATCGTGGTTCAGTTTCCGGACAAGATGGCTTTGACACTGGATATGAAAGCTGTCCCGACAACGAAGAAATGGGATGGGGACGACGGCGTTTCCTACGGCGAGTCCCCAGCTTCGGGTGACCAGATAGTCGTTCGTCACGCAAAGCAGCAGTCTTCCAAAGCCAAAGTCGTGATCATCACTGCGAGCAAAACTGAAGCTGAAGGTTTACAGAAAACGCTGGACGAGCAAGCCAGGTAAGCGATGGTAAATGCTTTCCATGTCTTACGGCTATCTCTGCTGTTAGTGCTTTCTCATCGAGTAGTTTTCAGAAAGTCGCTCCAAAGAAACCTTCCGGTCCGTTGTCACCTTCCAAAATTCAGAATGAGCGAGATTTCTCATCAGAGCTGGTCTGTGAATCTGCTGATGGATAACACGCTGACGAAGATGAAGCTTGGGTTAGCGAGTCGGCGGAAGTGGAAAAAAACAGAACGGTCGGCGTCCCCACAGCTTCAGTTGGCTCAGACTTTGGATAGGCCCTACTGTTCTTTGGTCCAAGGCACAACGCTCTGGATTTGTTCGTGGGTCGTGGATTTGGGCTTCAGGCGGCTCTGGGAAACGGTGTCGTTACCGACATTGTCGGTAAGAGGATTTTCGTCCACCGCTCGTTCAAGTTCAAGTTCTATTTCTAATGGCAATGTTTCTTCTCAGGTTGGATAAACTCCTTTCATTCGGTTTCCATGCATGACGAGCGAGCAAGAGTCACCAGTACCGAAGTGGTCACGGTGTTTGGCAAACGGCTGTACAACATGAGAAAGAGTATGAACCCCGGCGAGGGTACTTCAGGAGTACAATCCAAAGACCTAGTTTTCGAATCTGATGATGAACCTTTGTGAAAAGTCTCGCCGTTCGTTCAACTAGCCTCCCTTTTCTTCTCTATTGAGCATCCGAAATTGTGAACGACGTAGGATTCTCATTGTCTGTAGGCTAACTTTTCGAACTGCGGATGCGTGTAAGAAAACTGCGAATCAGTATTGGTCGACACTTCCGCTTCCCCCAAACATCCGCTTCCTCCAAACATCCGCTTCCCCCAGACATCCGCTTCTGAATGCCCTCCCGAACATGCGATACGGAAGCGATGAGGTATATGACAGACCATATACCTCATCGCATCCGTTTGGTGTCATTTGTGGAATGTGAGTATAGTTCCTGCTGAGCGGCGGGACCTCTTACGTTCGGTCTAGCGATACTGCCCACTTGCTCACCCAGGCTGACTGGGGTTATTGTTGTACACCAATCACAAATCTAATGAAGAATGGTTACAGCGCACCTTATGTTTTTGATTGAAATTGGCACGACCTGTGAATTAGCTTACCAAGAGAACGCCCGTAGAAGGAGGGCGTTGCCGATGGAGCCGGTAAGGCTAACAAGTAAAATAGAGCTTCCTGTGGCGTAATGCATCTAAAAAAGGAGGAACCGACAAGTTTATCATCGTAAGAGTCGATGCTCCCAAGTGCTCACAAGTGGATACTCTGGCCATGCAGCTGATGCCCATCTTCCCCATGCAGGCGCCGGAAGATCACCTCTTTCAAAAAAGTAATCCCTGTGTGGATGATCCTACTGCTGATGAACCCGTCGAAATCTTTCGGTTGAAACGTTATCGTTAAACGCGGTCCTGTTGTTGACATTCATCCTGAACAATCTGAATGAAAGGACGAGCGGAATATAATCACTACGAGGTATATAAGCTCTGCAATTCGGTCGGACCGATTTTCCCATCACAATTCGGGCGGTCTGTATCTCCGCTCTGTCTGCTCCAAGTCTTCTAGTTTTTGTTCGCCGGGCTAGAACAGACACTCTTCTATCTCTCGTGATGGTTCTAGAGATAGGAAGATGTCACAGAGTTGAGGAGTCAGCGGTGAAAGGAAGAGGGGTCTGCTCAGTGTTGGATAGCCTAAAGTTGTATCAACCGATGTATGACGATCAATCGATACAGCATAGTAATTAACATATCAACTTTTCGCGCCGCTCGAATTATGGAGTTTACCTCGTAGACAGATTATTCGGAATGAGACACCAAGTTTGCTTACGTTCTCGAAAGTGAGGAGCGAGCGATGACGGTACCACAAACAAGCAAGCGCCAACTGGGGTTCAAGTGCCTGAACGAGATGGAAATTTGAAACACTGATTGAAAACAAATTTAAACTAGCTTGACATGCCGAGGCATGCAGTTAACCAGTGTTGCCGCTTTCCCCTAGCTGCTAATGATCGAGGGATGACTGGCTCAAACACATTCTGTCAAGTCCCTGCATCTCCAGCCGAAGGGAAACCTTGCAACGGATAGATGTCTGGGTTGGCCTTAATGGCTGCATTGAAAGCGCGCAACATCAAATGAGTCCTTCTCAGCATCGCTCATTCGAGCTTGGGCGAAGACTCCTTTTCCTTCGCAGTGTACTACTGTACAGGAAGGGTTTTCCCGGCTCTTGGCGAACTCTTACGTACTGGCGTCCCAGCTCACCAAACACAAAGCTCTTCCCAACATATACGCACACTGGGTCGTTTCCTTGTAGTAGCGAATGTGCATCATCATTCTTTAAATTTTGCGTTTTGGGTTGCTTATCCCCATTCATATGGCTGTACATTCAGGCTGATTCAGCAAACGTCCTTGGTCTCGAAAGATTCCTTGGGAGCACGGAAGACGTCACGCACTGGGCATCCGAAAGGTACCATCAGCCTAATTTCGGGAATGACTGCAAACTATCTTTGCTGCAAACTATCCAAAGGACACAGGGCCATGCATTCAGACTAGCGTTCAGGCCATGGATTCCACGCGTGAGGGCTCGTTCCTAAGCTGATCGAGCCCTGAAAAGCGGTGATTAGGAAAGAATAAGATAGACTGAATCGCGGAATAAAATCCTGGAAGACACCGCAGGAAGCGGAAGTGACGTCAAAATTCAGGGCGGATCATCAGTGTGATAGTAAATCAACCGATTTGATTGCCTACTGGATGATTTCATGTTGACTTATTCCGCCGATTCAGTCTATCTCTGTGCGTGGAGCAAACTCTCCTCTATCTTTTTGTCGTAACTGTTTGAAGATCAGAGTGGACAGACTGGCGTGAATCCCTTATGAATAAATCACCCGTCCACCGCTGGTTAGGACTCCAAATTGCTGCAGTGACGTGAAGCGCTTTAGTTGAGTATTCTTGATTGATCACAAATTGTTCAGCCGATCAGCTGTTTAGCACGTTGGAACTTGGTGGCGCGCCATCACGCACTGCCAACGGGTTATGCTTCGCCGTTCTATACCCGAATGTCAAAGCAGCTGATCGGCTGAGCAACTTGTGACAAACCAAAATACTCAACCGAAGAGCTGTACGTCACTGCAGCAAATTGGAGTCCTGACTTCCGGTTCCCGCAGTACCTTCCAGGTTTTCTTTGCGCACTAGTTCTATAGCTCAAACTGTCCACCAGACTCTTCTCCATATTCCTGTGAAGTCGGTTTGAGCATCAGGATTTAATGGTTGGCGGGATCGCCTTGTCGAGAGTTAAGGTCACCTGCGAAAGGCGCTGCTATGAGTTCATATCTATCGTGCGTAAACAGCCTGTGATCCCATCCCACTCGCTCATTTAGAGAGAAATTCTGTACAATCAATTTACCACAGTTTATAGTCGGTGCCTAGAGAGTGAAACCATATTCACTGCAGTACAGGCTTCTATACAGGCTCGTTGATATACTGGAGAAGTCCAATCAGCCCACAATCAAGCGTAGAAAGACAAGACAGGGCGGACTTTTCGTATTGATCTATCATGATCGGTGCGAAAGTTACTGCGAACGGTGCGTGAAACTCATATGGATACTGCAGGTTTTGTATTTTATGGATAAATGTGGTCAAATTGTATCAGCCATAACGCATACTGAACCGAAGAACATCTCGTAGCCTATATGTAAAGCTTGTGATACCGCAGTTGGTATAGCTTGCAGCAAGTCCGACAAAGCGAAAGGTAGTAGTGCATGGATATGAAGTCTGATAAAAATGTGATTCTGCTCGGCTAATTTATAATGATGCAGCAGGCACTTGCAGCAATGGTCCTGGATGTAATGGTAGTCAAGGCAAAGGTAGACGGTAGACCTATTGTGTTGTCTCGTCATCTGTACTTCCAATAGTTTCATTCATAGAATCACGGATTTGATCACTAATATCGACTGCTTCGTTAATTGCCGTAATCAAGCAGTTCTTTGAAACCGACTCTGTTTGGCACAATGCAGCTACGTATTCAGCGTAAACTTCAGTGAACGGTTCAAGTAGATTGGTATAGTATTCGGAGCTCCATTGGCCAGTCCCCACCGACGGCACTCGCAAAGTCCCTTGGTACACGACTTGTTGTTCTCGAGAGCTGGTAGTAACTACGTACACCCCGCCGTGTCCGAATGCAGTAATACCGCACTGTTGTATTCCAGGCTCTGTGGAACCGACAACAAGTAACCTGGCCACTTCCTGGTATTGATCTGTATTAATATTGCACGGTCGGGGCTGTTGCTCTAGCGCATAAGGAATGCTTGGAGGAGACGCCGGTGGTTGCTCGGCCTCGCGATCGTGCTGCGGTAGGGCATTCAGTACTTTGACCGATCCTTTGACTTTTTTCGACCTTCCTAATTCTTTTAGCGCGTTTACCCCACTGTATTTTTTCAGCGGATTCAGCCGATTCAGTGTAATCAGTGCGTCTACTACAGGCTTGACGTCATCACTGTTCTTTTGTGACTTAGACGATTCCGTTTGCGAAGGCGAAGGATCGGCCAAAGATGTGTCAGAGGACGCAGACTTTTCAGTTGCCGGAGGGCTGCCCGTGTTTTTGGCCTGTGTAGTACTGTTCAGTCGTTTAAATATAGAGAGTACTGATTTCTTGTTTTCGGCGTTTTTCTCTGACTTGGACGGCTCCGTCTGCGACGGCAAAGGATCAGACGTAGCACCAGGTGCGGTCGTTGGAGCTGGTAGCGGGCTTCCCTGTTCGTCGGCCTGAGCAGCGGTGATCGTTCCGCTTGATTGTACCGTCGGGGTTTTTGGCAGACGGCTAACGTTGTGCAGATCCACGACATCTAGCAGTTCATTTAGATCGAGGCGTTCATCGTCCCTTATTTTCAGGATACTCTGCAGTGTCATTCGCAGTATGAATGAAGCTGTTTTGGGAAGAGCACCGACCCGCTGAGTAAGGTTAGTATGATATTTTTCAAGGTCTGACCGAGGAAAAACTCCAGCATCGGCTTTAACGGTAAGTAAGTTATTCAAATCTAGCAGTCCAGCCAGACAGGCATACATTATGACGCCAAAGCTCCACACATCAGCTTTGTATGCTTTCGCAATGGTGTTCGCAGCGGTGTTCGCAGCGGAATTCGCGTCGGTGTCTGCTGCGGTCTTGACGAATTCTCCGCGGACGACTTCTGGTGCCATGTACGTAAAGGTACCGACGTAGGGACCATAGGTCGTGAGCACGCGCGCGAAATCTTTCGAGACACCGAAGTCCCCGATTTTTAGAACTATGTTCTCACATGGTGTTGCTTTCAGGTCTGACAACTTGGCTGGATCGTTTCTACCGTTTATGTGGAGCAGAATATTCTCTGGTTTAAGGTCCCTGTGGGCGATCCCCAGTGCATGTAGAGCCTTTAATCCGTTAGTTATCTGCTTTGCAAAGTACCAAAGATCCTTCTCCGGTACATTTGGAACAGCTGAAATAAATTGTGGTGAAAAGCCCACCAACGTCGACGCCGCAGCGCCAGCCACCCTCCTGGAGCTCTCTTGGCTCGCTATTTAGCCAATTTTTCTATCGGCCCTAGCAGTGGGACGGGAAAAGTCCTGGTTGTGAGACAGCGGAACAGATGAAACCGTTTTCCTATTTAAGATACGTCCAGTCGCAGATTAGGGAGAATAGTTCGCAACAGCGTACTGAAGTACCCGCAAGACGGGAAATTATGGTACAGTAAAAATTATGGGACAAGCGGAAAAGACAGTAAAATGGAAATTTGACCGTAAAAAAGTGTCGAGAAATGTATTACCGTGGATCGGTCGCGCACGTACGTGCTTGCGTACCACCGTAGCGAAACGGCCTGTCCCATAATATGTACTGTACCATAATTTCTCGTCCTGCGTGTACTGTATTAGGTCGGTCAATCTGATTTTGCGTTGTCGGGAGGGGGGGGGGGCGCACTTTCGATAACGTTTCTTCACCAGGCGAAGAAACTTTTTCCGTTTGAACGATGCTCAAAAGTAACAACAAGCTCTTTACGATTCTTCAGAACCATCATCAGAACGATTCAATGAAAGAAGAAAAGGGAAAACTGAGGGGAGCAGCAGCGCTCAGTTTTGACTAGGGTGTGTTCGTAATTTTTCTACGACAATACCACTTACTATTTTCACGAAAACGTGTCTGTTTGTTGTACTGGACAACTTGACCTGCAAACCAAAGGCAGTACGCTATGGAGGAAACAAACGGTCATTCTGTAGAAAACAGTTTTGTCAGATTTCGGGATGGTACGTCGCGGATTTCAGTGTGCGCCAGTTCAACGTGGGAAAAATTTTTTGGCTGTCCTTCCTCAACAGAGAACGAGTGACAGTGGTTTTTCATGATATAACGAGGTATCCTTTTCTACTGTTCAAAGTTTCAGAATTTTCGCTCTCTCTGGGAATGCAAGACCCACGTTTTTTGACGTCAATTTGTGGTCATTGTTGGGATAAATCTCCACCTGGCTATGTTCTCAGCCAAGGTTTCCCGAAGTAAGTCGAAACCGCTGTTTAACGGTGGGGTCTTTGGGTTGTTATCACCTGGTATTTGCACTACTCGTATAGTTGGACCACAAAAATTTCTCGGAAAGCGGTAGTAAGGAAAACCGTTCTTGGAAATCAACTGAGAGCGTGATCGGAACTTTTACACAATCGTTTCAAAGACTGTAGCATTTCCTATGTTAAAAACAAGAAACTGGATCAAAATTCCGACCCAGTCCATAGATATGATTTTCGAAAGTCGCTGTTCAGAAAAGCGCAAAGTCATATGGACGGACCTGCTAAGTGAATTTGATCGGTTCTCCAAACGAACGAGAATCGCCGAGCCCATGCCGGTAGATCGAAAGAATTGTGCCCTCAAATTCAAAACTGCTGTTGTCCAAACCCGACCACCTTGAGACCGGGCTTCCGAGCGAGAAGCGCTTTTTGAGTCCATGATACAACACAATTTTGATGACTTCAGAAGCATCAGTCCGACAGCTGGGTATCTCGAATAGGTCACGAATCAACAACTTCCATGACCGCATATCTTTCCCTTCCAAGCGAGGGGCGGGGTTGTGGAGTACAGGCCTGCACTAGCGCTCGGCCTTAAGGTGTCGCGCCTGATATCGTATATCATACGACATATTCAAAAATAAAATTTAAAAAAATGCTGAAAAGCAGTGAATTCACTTTCTGAGTTCAGAAAAGTATTCGGAAGAATATTTGTCAACATTCAGAATGACATAAAGCGTGCCATCTTTTTGCATGGGACAGGATGTAAAATTTAAGGTATAATATTAGAACACCCACGTAAACACTGCTGCAAGCCTGCAACAAGTTCCGGCCGAAGGCTCACCAGAAATCAGAGGCAAAGCAAGTGACATATTTTTCATTCAGAATTCCTTAAAAATATGGTATAAACATACCATCCGAACAACAGCTAAAACGTAACCCGCTTCTTCCAACAGTTTTTGCATACCATCGAGAGACTACTGATTAAGGTTCAATTCTGCCAGTTCGACAGAAATCTTAAACCGATTGTCTTTAAATTCTACTCGGTCGACCCCACAAGAGGATTCCGCCAACTTCTGAGTCCCGATACTCGACCCAGCATCGCAGGAAATTATTGGAGGGTATTTTCGACAGCAGAAAACGCAGATTAAGCGAAAAGAGATACTAGCAGACAGCGTGGGGCTTGGAGGTAACGGGTTCATTTCGGCACGGTGAAATATCGCATTTTGGTTGAACGATTTGAATGATCAGGAAATTCCTAGCCGAAGGTCTCAGCTCTCTCGTCGAATTGCGCACCATCATGCTCTTACGATGCAGTTTGGTGCACGGTTCTGTTCCACAGTATCGAAAAAGCTGGTCGGCTCAAAAGTCGGTGATCGGTGAAACCCATTCAATTTACGTGCTCTACTGCAGCGAGTTCGGCTCGTGCCGAATGGTTTGAAGTATCGGTTCGTGGTATCGGTTTGAGCCTTGAGATTCAACCATTGGCGTGATCACCTTGTAAGTGCTCAAGTCAAATCACCTGGTTGGGATGAGACGATAAGTTTGGTTGCTTGGTGTTCGACTGGCGAGTTTTCTTGTTTTCACTAAGGATTATTCATACAACACCTCTCGAAAACCAGAAAGTCAGAACGTGTGGGACGAGGGACCTAGATCTTTTTATGTCTACTGAACTCCGAATGCTGGGAATATTGAGTTGGCAGCACAAAACCAAATTAAGTGGGCTCGCAAATTTTCAGGTTCTTCTCCAGAACTATGGCTATCGTAAGCTACCGTTCCGTTAGGAGGAAGTCGAGAAGCCTCTCGCCTTTTGAGGGAATCTTCATAGTATTCGAGAAGAATTGGGTTTACTTCGTTAGCAGACTCCTGATAAACCGTGTGACTCGGTCCAATTTTAGCGTTGGCGGTAGTGGCACGCGGTCTGAGTCTACGGGCGACAAAGGGCTCGTTCTTATGCTGACATCCCGATGGTCAGCATAAGATCAGCAAAAGATAGAAGAGTGTGTTTCCACGACTCTGCCAGGTATCTAACTTCCGGTACAATCGTGAGGTAGAGCTCTACATGAGCTTGGCGAACGGACGTCACAGTGAGCATGCGCTATGTACTTCTTCATACATGTAAACTCCATATTTAGTGTGACGGCAGTTCGCTTAGCTTACAGTGCGCCAACTCTTCGCAAAAACTAGGAATTTTACTGTGGAAATCCGATCTTTATAACCGGAGTTCTGGTTTGATGCTCGTATACTGATTCGGAATTCCAGTGTTTCGAATCGGGCTCGGCCGGAACGAAACAGAATTCTTGTTTTAGCAAGCGGAATAGGAACTGAGCGGAAAACGGAATGCCGATGCTTACTCCAGGTGGCCTGAGAACAGTGGATATATTCCGGGATCAGCACAATCAACCATCACGTCCATCGTCCAAAAGCTGAGTTTGGCGTCAATTCCGACTGCTATAGATGTCAGAACAAGCATAGACCCCTCGTGAGTTACATGGCCCGCCTTAGCCAGGTTCACCGGACATGGGACCACGAAGTCTCATAACGGATCAAATTTGCTACATCATGATAGATTTAGCGCTGATATGGGAGTTATGGGCATTACAGTCTGGTCGGCTGGCGGTTCCATCCACCGTTCTCCGCACTTTTTTCGGGAGGATAAATTGATATATCAAACCCGAATTTAACAAAGACACCCTGGATTATTCTCTGGTACCCTTTCCACCCTGCTGGAGACACCTCTCTCGTCTAGGGTAAAAAGGTGGAAAATCCTATATTAAAAGAGCTCTAGGGTGGAAAAAAAGACACCAAAGACATCTCTAGTGCAGGAGTGATGGAGTATAAAACACAAAAACTTTCAAGTGGAAGACGGAATTCGAGAACGAAGAGACGAGGTTTGACTGCAACCTAATACGCTGCTCAGCGCCGTCAAGATCCCAAGGGATCGACGTGGCGATCTCGTCCAGTGCGTGAGATAGTTTTTGACTACAGCCTAGAAAGAAATTTTTAAGCCCAAGGTGAAATCCCAAGGACTGTGAACAAGGTCGCCGCAAGTCGTCTGCTATCTCCTTGAAGGTGTTAAGCAACATAGAATACAGTTTGAGTTTCAACTCTCCGTCAGTTCACCCTATTTTGCCGTCCATTCTGATAGATCTGATATCTGATAGATATCTTGGATTTTGGTATTTTGGTGTCTTGGCGCCGTTAAGATATGTGCAAAAATTGTCTAGAGAGAAGTGGCGGAGGGCCAGGATCTTGGCCTGTTCTTGCAGGCTAGACCGGAAACAGGCCTTTCTGCCCATATTTCCAAACGAGGCCGTACGCTGCCGACTGAGCGAACGTTTGTTCTTCTGGGGTGTTGCGGGTATATTTCAAACCGCTGACGCAAATTTATAGAGCGCTCAGTCGCGTGCCTGAAGCTACCAGATGTAGGTTTGCTAGGCAAACGGCAAGAAAGTTATGGGCGTTTTTGCGATAATGCGAATCTCCCAACGAAGTGCCAAATGCCAATCAATTGCGACCTAGCTCCCGCTGAACTATGGTCTTCTGCACTTCTGTATGGTCTCTTTGGGCTACGAAGATGAGAGTCATATGATGCACTGGCTGGAGGACGAGCACCTTTCACTATAAGAGAATCTGGAAGAAAACTGGTGCTGGACGTCCAAAGTGGCAGCAACTGGGAACTTGTTTACTCGGGGAACGGGGGCAAGTGGTCGAACAACTTTCCAACCACCGATTAAGGGATTCCTGTGACTGTCTCGATGTTTCGCGCAGGGCTTCAGATGTTTCACATCGAGATCTACAATCTGATGTAGAGAAAGCACGTTTTCTCTACAACGTGCTTTCTCTTCTCAGAGAAAGCTCAACGGTACGCTTTTTTTCCTTAGATCGCAGTTTCCACGTTGAGGCAACTCTCCGCAAACCACACCTGTATCTCTAACAAACGATTTTCTCTGTGTATGCAGTACCTGAAAAATTTTCCGGGTACAAACAACGATTTCTGTACCCGAAAAATCGTATCACCTGTCTGTACTCCGATTTCGTTCATTCAAGTTGTGTTTGAAAGCAGATAATTTGGTCTACACGGTCACGTGCCTTGGCAGGACCGTAATCAAGACATCAACTAGCACGGCAAAACTTTGCCGACCTTCAAAACTGAGTGTTTCTTAGGCCGGGTACATTTAGTCGACTGGGTCGTTATATGTGACGAGGTCGTTCTGAAGAACTACGTAGACTTTGTGAACACTCAGAAAAACTAGTTGGTGTGGTAGACGAAATTAAGAGCAACCACGCAGCAAGTTACTTGCTTTTAATTAACTAGCGTTCAAAAATGAATTATTGCCAACTGGGTTGGCCACCCACTGACTGTCATGATTTTGAATATTCTCACTGCTCCTTCCCTTCAGTTCGAATACTTTCCATAGCTATATTGTTTTCATTCAACTTCGAGGAGAACGATAAAGATGCTGGGCAGGTTTCGGAGACTGACGGTCAGTGAAGGAAATTCAAGACAACAGTGGAGCAGCATGGGAAGTCCTTCTTGCAAGATGACTTTAACACATACACATCCTATTCGTCTTTCGCTGTCCCCACGACCAAAGAAACCATCAATCAACCGTATTCTACCAGTAATAGCTCCCAAGAATAGCCAGTGATGGGAAAAATTTGTTTTCAGAATGGTCAAGGTCGCAAGCCGGAAGCTGAACGAGCAATAGGAAGTTGGGTTGAAAGCTACTAGCATCTTTTAGCTAGTACCTTTGGTAGGCACTTTATAGTTAATGTGGTTGGCTATGCTGGTTGTCTACCCCGAGACGTTCAAAAATTCGACGTAGTTGACATATGAAAGGTAATATGACTCACCTACTGAGTGGCTGAATTATGTTCCAGCATGATTTCATATGCTTTCTGCCGTTCAATATAGGCAACTACAATTCTTGTTGGAGGATCCGCAAATATTTCGCTCGCGTGCTTTAATAATTTGACCATAAACTGTGTCTTTCCACTTCCAGTTGGTCCGAAACATAACGCTCCAAACGGTGAGCGAGACTGCTCAAGATTATAATCAAGAGCTGGGAACATGGCCATCATAAAGAATATTGTTGCAACAGCAAATTGGAACTGCAAAATCAACTTGGAGAAACTGGAGACAATGTTGAATATGGCATACTACAATCCCAAGTCATTCTCAGGACTCATTATTCGTCGGCTTGTCCCCTTTAAAACCCACTGCAAAGTTTTCTGTAATGGCAAGGTTGTAGTCAACGGCGCTACTAGCGAAAAAAGTGCAAAAGCTTTAACTGAAAGTTATTGCCAGACAATGCAAAAAGCCGGTTACGGTGACGCACGCGTCACAGACTTCAGGATCGTAAACATCATTGCTACTTTTGACTTTGGCCGGAAAATTCGCCTGTATGACGTATATTACATCGTTCGCAAAGTTGCACTAGGGAACGGTAACTATGTCTGCCTTGTAAAATCTGTTTCGTTTGAACCCGAAATGTTCCCTGCTGTTTCTACAAAACTGGACAATGTAACCTGTGTGTTATTTCATACTGGAAAGTGCAATATTCTTGGAGCAAAGGCTGAATCTGACGTCGATCTAGCTGAACTCGATTTTCACGATATTAGCGAACAATAAACGTGAGGAACTCTAATGGTGATGTTCTGCATAGCAGTCGGGATATTCTAGAGTAGAATTACCAGCATAGATTAGCGCGACGGTGGGCGTGCACATTCACAGCTCTATAGTCCGGACATTCTAGTATGAAAGACTCAGTAGAGCCTCACGTGTATAGACTCAAAGCCCCGGATGATCCGGGGTTTTGAGTGACAGCCAGTGTACGCTGTCGTGATGAGTCACAGTACACAGTGAGTCAGCGCCACAGGGTAGTAGCAGCGTGGCTAAAAAGCAATCAGTTGAATGACTCACCTCACTGCCGGGCAGACTTGATTGAGTGATTGCTAACCGAAAAAACTGATATCTGGGGCTATGTTACTACTATCATAGTCTACTACTACTACTATCAAGACCATCAGAATAGCCATTAGGTTGCTGCATGTCAGGGAGCATACTAGTATTGCGCAAGCATTTGATATGAGGAGCTGCTACCCCTATCCCCTCTCGTAATCACCACGTAAGATTTCCAAGGTTAGTACCCAAACTCCGACCTTATCACATAAGATTTGAGGCCCCCCCTCTATCCATACAAAATTTAATCAATTGTCCAAAAATGTAAGCGGAAACAAATCGAGTCCGTGCACAGACTAACGTTTTGAAACGATCAGAATACTGAAGAGCAAAAGAGGACGGAACTCTTCCAGGTCGACCAGAGCTTCAAAGTCGGTACAGTGAGTTTGCATCATTTGCGCGATTCATCCAAGCGCTGGATGAATCTTGCTTAGCCGAGCGGATGGCAATGAATGTAGGACCGGAATATGTCAGTTCTTGCTCAGTCTTGAACGAAAGACATGCGTAAACCGAAGGGATCAAGTTGTGGCTCGGAGCGATGACGACAAAATCGTGGTCGGGAAGGCGACAGGCATAATCAGCATCCCAACGCATCAGCTTTCTTGTTTACAGCTGTTATCCGAGATCGAATGGTAGACGGATCGAACCCATAACGTTACTATTTCAGTTTTGCCTTTGATTAAATTAAATATTAAATTTTTTATTAGCTTACGTAAGACCCCTGGGATACCTCCCATCCTGCCCTAAGCAAAGCGTGACATTTCAGTGACCAGCACCCCCTCTTACGTGCTTACGTAATACTAGTATGTTCCCTTACTCCTTGGTGGTACGTTTGATTGTTTCACTTTTTGTTTTGCTGGGGATTCTGATGTTTCTTGTATTTTTTGAATACTAAGGTAAAGAGTTCTAATGTGCGGAGATCAGACTGCGTTGGTCTAAAAAAACACTCAGTTTTGAAGGTCGGCAGAGTTTGCCGTACCAGTTGATGTCTTGAGTATGGTCGTGCCAAGTCACGTGACCGTGTAGATCAAATCATCTGCTTTCAAACACAACTTGAATGAACGAAATCGGAGTACAGACAGGTGATACGATTTTTCGGGTACAGATCTAGGTAGGTCGCTCACTATTGGGAGACCGTGTACAGCCCGAACGGGCCAAGTGACTACCACCTATAAAATTGGTGCTTTCTCGACCCCGTTCTCGCTCATTTCTGAAACCAGCTTTACATGATTTGACCGCCATTTTTCTACCTCTAAAAAACTTACCGGCCAGAAATCCGTTCAGAAAGAAGTCAAAAACGACAGGAAACCATGGAAGGCACAGGCGAAATTGCAGCCAAATTTTTCAGCTTTGGGATCCTTTCCCGAATTCTTTTTTTCACTTTTGCCTCGAGATCCTGCCCTGGTTTTGTTGAAACCAGAGTAAGGACCTTGCTATAGAAGCAGTGGTCAAAAGCACGAATTCACCGTTCACGACAAGAGCGAAAATTTTTGCGGCGGAAGAGGAATTCCCGGCAAAACGGCCAAATTTGAAGGTTCTAATTCACTTGCCAAGTATGTTTGGCGTTACTGCGATATTTTCTGGTTCTGGATGATAGTTCAAATAGTTTTACGTGCGTTGAGACTGAATTAGAAATTTCTAATTAAGTATAGAACCTTAGAGCTAACGTTTTGTTCCGGATAAAATATCTTCCCCACCGGAAGTCATACTGATCAACATTGCCAAACTGTTTCTCTGTCAACGCGAATATGCTGTCTCTCAGTGGAAGCACCTTAAAACGTTGTGCGAAAAGAGTGAAAGCCGAGACGAAAAGGATGTACACGGATTTTTTTATAGCGCTTTTTGCTAGGTGGTAGTCACCTGGCCTGTTCGGGCTGTATAATTATAACGTGCACTTTTCTGAAAAATGCGAAAACATGCCCGCCAGATGACCGGACAGAAGTTTTTTCACCACAAAGAAATTAAAATCTTTCAAGGCTAAGCTTTGTTCCTGAAAGGTTTATTTCGAACTGGAGCACATTGAACTGGCTCCAAGTATCATACTCTGAAGGCTTCTTTCCTGCTGGAGACTTCCAGCTGGAAAATGTTCACTGAAATTTCAAGCAGAATCTCAAAAAGCGTTTTGGCACCAAGTTTCCAAATGAGGTTGGCAGACAGATTTTCACTGAAACATCTCGAAAGCGTGTCCGTTACAGCAGAGAAAGTTGAAAAACGAGAAACCAAGTGGAATACAGCGAAAACCAAGGACCTGAATTTCTTGAGGGGCTAAGTGTAAACGACAGGGACAACTTGGCTGAATCGGGCTGTATATCACAATGGCTGGTCCATCTAACAAGCCGTCACTCAGACAAATTTTCGAGCAAAAATCGGAAATTTTTCTTTTCGCTAGCCAACCAATTACATTGGAGCGACTTCGTTCGAATTTTCTGGAGCTCTGGGATGTTAATTGGGGGGAGCTAGCTGTTGGTTGATGAAGGGGTTAAGGGAGCCCATAATGCCGTTCAAAACTATTGAGATTCGATTCTGAATTTAATGACTCTGATGATCCCCTTGCGAGTACTACTGAGTAGCACCAAACCACTGTCTTCGTTTTGCATGAGCTGGCTTGCCAGAAACTTGACTTCTACTCTCGTCCACGTCGAAACATTCTTCAGGAGGCTGGCGGCATGTATGATCTGGACCATGTAGACAGGATCTTCAGCATATTCTACCTTACCTGTGAGGTACTTCAAGAAGTCCCCAGAATTGGAGTAATCCATAACGATGTGATATTCGTCATCGTCGTCCGGCTACAAAGATCACGCCAATAGGTTTGAATTCTTTGGTCAGCCATATACATAACAAACCGCATGACAAATAAACCAAGCTATTTAACAGCTTAGCACCGCGATGAATCGCACACATCAAGCACACTTACCGAGTGACAGCCGATGTACTTGACCAAGTTCTCATTGTATCCTTTCAGACTTTTCTGCAAAGAGCCAACAGGTTTACGGTACTGGAACAGTACTGTCTGCGAGAAAGCAATACCTTTAGAATTTCCACCTCACGTCCCACAACGCAGTGACCTTCCGGAACTGGTTTGAGGTAAGCCTTTTTATCGACTTAATTGCAACAAGGAGAGGTGTCTGTGAATATAAGTCAGAAATTCTATTTTGGCCTGGCGATATGAGTACAGCCCCAGCTTCATTTGGGATATTCTACAGGATAGGTTTACAGTATGCAGAAGCTGGTCAAAGTGGGGAGTGATGGGTACTCGACGGTATGTTTATTAGGTCGGATTGTTAAACGCAACTTTAAATTACCGAAATCGCATGGACGCGTGTCAAGGAACAGAATTCACATCGTGATTGGCTGTGCTTCTCTCCCGGAAGTTGGGTTAACGACGTCGATATTTGGGCAATGTCCTGGTCGAACCACAGGAATGAGGTTTCAGGATTTTGGGAAAGAAAACGCTTTAACCTTTTTAGCACGACAGTTTTGTGTTTGGAGCTAACCTCGACATTCCGCAGCTTTCAAAACCTCGCTTCTGATGCCAAAAAAAGATAATAATGGAATAGCTCAGTGTGAGATCGACCGGTGACGCGTCCAGGTGGTCAAAATTACCACCCATCGGCGGATGAAATAGACCTTAATACGGTCCTAATCTGATGCACTGCTATTTCGAATCCCGATCAACTGAACAAAATGCCCAGCCCGCAATTTCTACCCAAGAACGTGGATAGCATTTACGGCGCGGTGCGGTTAACGGTCAGCTGATCTCAATGACGTATTAAGGGAGAGGAGCAATTCTGCAATTGCGGAACTTTTGGAATTTCGAAACTGCGGATCTGCAGTTTTGAAATCCAGAATTTTCTAAACAATTGTGGAGTTTATTTCCAGAAAACCAATTTTTTAGGAAGATTTTTCGATTTTTAATAACATTCGGAAGATATCACGTCGGTTTTATCTCGTTAACACATCACATTAACACAACTTGTAGATTTGGTATACTCGCCTGGCCTAAATGTGAGGATGGACAAAAATGTGGGGAACGGAGCAAAAGCGACTGTGCTTCGATTGATTTAGTTGATTGGTCAACCACAGCTGACCCGTGTCGCTTTCGCTCCTTTTCTCACATTTTTGTCCATCCCCACATTTGGGCCAGGCACGTGTACCCATATCACAAAATCTCATTTGGTACCACTTTTACTAATTCTAGAAACGATCGCAAACTTCCCGACCCAGCAAAGGCTGTTGAGGCTGTCACCGCCGAGGGGACGAAAAATCCCAGCTCTGTCCCCCGTGCACAGTACTAGCACGCGCGGGTAGTGCTGGAGCGGGGTTACTAGGCTGAATGGCTGACCACGAAACAAAGTAACCTAAATAGGGGTAGCTGCGGACCATTCCCAGTACAACCGACCTCTGACCAAATTGTTCAGGAAACCAGTTTTCAGCAGTCTTGAACGCGGTATCGGTATTACCCGGTAATACCTGTAACTGGTACCGATTTCGGAGTAACGATACTTTACCGAGTACTGAGATGCGATAACGATACCTTACGGGAGGTATTTCAGGTATTTACCCGGTACTACCGACGATTCAAGCTTGCCGTTAAATACCGAAAGTACAGCAGAAAACTCGAAAAATTAACCTAACAGTCTGCCTTCCCAACAATTGCACTCGGTTCTTGGTGGAAACGCAGACCGCATCGTTTTGTATGCGTAAACATCGATACAGGCCAAACCTGCAAGTCTACTACATAAGTGAGCCCATGTCTGCAGTGTTTTTACTCCGTGCGCGCCGTAAACATGGGCAGTTGGGGCACTCACTGCCTGCCAGTATTCTGACTTAATGATTTTTCGTGTTAGTTCCTCCAACATTAGACTTTTAGGCTGGTTCTGCAGATCATGTCCGCCCCTGCAACCGCGGGAAGGTCTAAACGCGTTTTTACGGGCAGTGAGTTCATAGACAGCAAACCGAACAACAAAATTACATCCAGAATATCTCTCTAGTCACATGTCCGCACGGAAATCGGCGTATGTTCCAGTTTCGCAGCTTAATGAATTTTGTTGAGTAACAGTTGTGATGTATAGCGGTTTAATTTTTGACACTGTTTCGAAACGGCTAAGAAATTGTTTTCCGAATACCGCCAGTTACTTATTTTGATCTATACTTTACCGGAGGTATTGACGGTAAATCTGTAAGAATACCGAAATTTTAACGGCAAGCACAGCTGAAGTACTTTACTTTACCGAGTATTGCAAACCCAATACCTGTTCCACACTGGTTTTAAGTTTTAGGACCCCAAGGGCAAAGTTGAACTGCCAACGCTATCTTACGTAGCAGACACCGCGGAATACGATGACGAAGTCCGTTTGGCCGTCTGACCAGTGGTCAGATGACTACGTCGGGAAAGTCAAAAGGGGTTCGAATTTTTCACTCACAAAGTTTTGAAGTTAGGATGACATCATGTAGCATGAAAATGCGTAGGTAGTCGTTCTGGCATCCAACTCTCTGGAAGGGGTTTCAGTTAGTGGTTATGCCTGAAATTTTCCAGAGTGTCTTCCCAGAAGGGCGAAAATTTTTCAGAGACTTTGAACCACGGCGAGGTACGGCAAACTTACCGCACGATGCCCCTTAATATTCCCAACAACTTCAAGTCAAAAAACGCCATGTCGGAAGCAAAATTGATTGTATTGGGAATGGGCCGCAGCTACCCATATACTGTCCTATCCGGCAACAAAGAAAACAAACCCGCTGCGGTGGAGAATGCAATATTACATCACTTGCCCTCCCTCGTGCACAACCTAAGGGGAAGCAATCTTACCTCGCCTTTTCGATACAAAGAAACCGACCCGAAGCCTCCGCCTCCTAAAAACCCCTCATGGTTGTACTCCCCAATAGATTTTCTGATATTCCTCGCCATCAGTGCTTGTTCGAGTAGCTGCTTAACAGATAGATGAGATGATTTGCCAAGCAGGAGTAATTACTGAAATAAGCAGTAATTTCTTGACAAAACTGGTTTGTGCTCCGGTAAATCTTCCTATTTATGCTTCGTGTTTCAGGGGGTATTTCACATGGGTTCCTCTGGGCGTATGGACGGGCAATGGACCCTAAACTACGGCATAAGCAGGTGGCTGGCGACCAACAGAATAAAGAAACGTGTCATGCTATTCGCGCCAAAAGGGACCACGTGCGTGGTATGGCTCATCCGATTCTGATGAACTTTATCGTCTGGTAAACTTCTGAAAAGTCTAAAGCTCAGATCGTAAGCGCTCAGCCTTTTCTTCCGTCAACTCTGCCTTGAAAAAAGGTAGACTTCCCTCACAGTTTGATATGTAAACAGCCCAGGCTAGATTCCATGATCAAGAGCGATGCCCAGTGGAGGAATCATACCTGGCTACTATGTTTGGTAGCCAGCGTTGCATTAAAAGTACGTTACAATCAGCCGATGCTCGTTTCCTTCCCGGCGCACCCCAATGCTGTAACCGATTTTGGACCTAATTGGTTAACAGTCAGGATTATTAACAAACGAGTAACAGTACTACACACTGGTTTTACCCTGAGCAATGAATGTTGATTCCATGTTTCTTCACGTATGTTTGTTCTGGTCGGGCTGACATCTATTATAAACTTCACGGTGGTCGATCGGTCTGCCACAGTAGATATAGCGACAATTTTGCAAATGCGTTCGTTTATGCAAAAATCCCTACAATTGTACAAAGCAGTCTTCCGTACAAATAACCGCCACCTTTTCGATCTAAGATTGCACTACGTCACCGGAGCAGTGCAATCATAGTTGGTACTTTCTTGTCCGTCCCCCGCTCATACCTTTGTACCAAATGCGTAGAATGGTACCACTGGCTTGACTCGAGCTCCAGAGGTTTCTATCTAGCCATTGTGCACATATTGTTTGTACTTTATCGTCTGGTACTTCATCGTTTGACGCGAGAGCTTTTCGATAAGTCAGTTTCAAAAGCTTGAGATATCTACTCGATGGCGCCGTGTATTTAGCGATAAGACGAGTTTACACAACCGATCTTTTACATATGAGTTTTCTTGTCAAGCCTTTGTTAAACCCCGCAGCTCGTTTTAACCTTATTCCAATTACCGCTCGTTCCTTTTGCTGACGATAAGATTATGGATTACTGAAGGTTAACGGATCAACCGCCTTAGCCTCCGAGTGCTAATCTCATGGATAGATAGATATTTATTTAGCCTCGACAATCCAGAAAACGGTCTCCTCGATGGTCGGAGGATGAAAATATGTAAAAGTAGGAAAGATACAGCTCTGAGCAAGAAGAGCGACAAGCATTACAGCGAGATACATACCATATACGAAATTAAACAATTCGAGAACCAGATCCAAAAGTAGAGGTCAGGTTACACGTACAAGGCCCCGACACATATCATTCGAACCATCTATTAAGGTGCTGGAGTAGCATTCTTTCATATTCGTTGAGGTTCTCAGTTTCTTTGGTGTCTGTGTCAGGATCGTTCCTTCGGATGGGTTCGACGTTCGAGCTGGTTTAAGTTTCCGGCTAGATCCTTTGGCAGTGTGGTTGCTTCCTTGATGGTCGTCCCTTGGATTCGCTGCGTAATAATGGGATCGTCCACCGAACCTTTCAGTACCAGCGGTTGGTTGATCCGCACGACCTCCCCAGTTTCCGACGTTACTTCCTCGGTGTTGTTGTCCGCTGCGACCACCAGCGCCTCCACGTTTACCAGGACTTCGACCACGGCACCGGTTGTTGTTACGGTTGTTGTTCTTTCGCTCGTTTAATTTGCTCGATTGGGTGGAACTGCTGCTGGTCAGGGCCCGACTTCTCCTATCAACGGTAGGTAGCGTCACGTCTTTCTACCATACATGTTGATGCGCGGACTTATCAACGGGGCATCGCGCTGCGATACCCGGATGGTGCCCTTTGGAAAGTTCCCTCCGATAGCGTTAAACAGACCCGTGACGAGAGCTGACAGGACCTTCTGGGGCTCGTCGATGTTCGGGTGGTGCACGGCGGGAGGATTCGTCAGGTGGCGTTTCTCCGCAATCAGCTGTTCGATGTTGCGTCTTCGGTCTCCCATTAGGACATGGTAATATAAGGACATGTTAGGACTGTTGTTCTTTCGCTCGTTTAATTTGCTCGATTGGTAATATGTCATTAGGACATTATTATCGTAATATGTCATCATTGTAACATAATTACATGATTATTATTATTATTATTATTATTATTATTATTATTATTATTATTATTATTGTTATTATTATTGTTATTGTTATTATTATTATTATATTATTATTATATTATATTACGTAATTGTCGTAATATAAGATCGTGATATGTCATTAGGACACGGTTAGAATTAAGCAGAAGCGTTGATTCTGCGTGATTGAACAAACACCACAGATATTTCATACTTGCTGTTGCACCATCATCAGTTGCAATCTCGCAGTAGCGGTAAAACTTTCCCACAGACAGTAAATATCCACACAGCGAACTTAAGTTATTGGGGTCGAACTAGAGTAGTGATGTTCTGATATGGGATAATGACATCTAATAAAATGAAAATAAATATCAGCCGTCCACCGAAGTCTTACTAATTCGGGACTACTACAGTAAAACCTCTGCCTGACCTGATAAAATATTACGATAGTAGCACTCCTGTGAGCTCGGTATTTTAATATATTCTAATATTGGAGAACTCAACGGCAGGTCGTGGCACCCAGTCTTACAAGCATCCTCATCAGCAAAACACTCTGCTAAATATTCGCCCGAAGAGAGTACGATGTTTGACATGACGCTAACAAGCTAATAGTACTTTTCAAATAACGGATACGGACAGACGAGAAAATTGTCGTCTGCACTACCAGTGCCCGTGCTAGATCTTGCATCCTGCACCTCCACCCTTTGACATGGCAGTTTGCTGTGCCACACCGTATGTAGGTGCATGATGTAAGCGTATGCATCCACGATAGCCCTACTGTACGCGTGTAGGGCCATCGTGGGGATGTTGTTTACTTTGCGAGGCGTGGTCGCAGACCACATTACTAGCGCGCACGCGCCAAATTCAGCAAATCAACCAGTTTTCGAAGCAACGGCAGCGTTACTCTCATTAGAATACATTTTAATACGGATGATGGACATCTTAATGATAATAAAATATCAGACCTCTGTTTCAAACTACTAAAATATCAATATTGGGTTCCGGTGCCCAAATCCGTTTACTAAATATAACTAAATATAGTAGATGCTGAAACCATCTACTATCATCTACTTTAATAAAATATTACTATGGTAGAACATCACTAAACTAGAGGTGGGATTCGAGCAGAGTCGAACAATCAGGGAATTGCGATACAGTTGCGCAGAACCGCTCATTAAGTGTGACTGCGTAGCTCTTTGGCTACTCTCTGCTGTTGCGCAACTATAACTCCGCACAGCCGAAAATGCCGTGTCTTTTCGCGCTTTTTTTTCTGTAGCCGATACTCGATAGCCGTCACATCTATAGGTCGAACAGGCTATGACGTACCAATGGGCCTTCGCAGCTACGCAGAATCCGACTTCAAATTCAGTCACCCTGCAGTCGGCTAATCTCTTTTGACTATTGCAGCTGTAGCATTCTGGAGTCTTATTTTCGACAGTTTTAAAGGTCGTTGTACACAAGCTGAGCCGGAATTTTGCTGGTGTCAGGTGTGGATTAAATTTGGTCCTCAAGTGCAGAAGATCATAAAAATTTAACACCATAGGCTAAACAAATTAGCAGAGCAGCAGGCAACCGCCACGGTCCAGGAGAAAACAGCTACAGTAGTACCGGAAGGGTCTAATTTGAAAGAATGTACTGTAGTGCTACCAAATTATCGCGCACTCAACCGCGTGATGAGTCATCGTTGTCCTGTACGATCAGATGACTCAATATCGTCTCTGTGACTTTCCCGGGGCATCATTTACTGTTCACGTGGTTGAGTGCGCGATAATTTGGTAGCACTACAGTAATTACAGTCCCAATACCCAAATACCTCAATGGAGAGACTTGGACTTCCGGTTTAGAATGAATAGCTGAATGCGGAGTTCTTTCCAGTCCCCGCAGATTTTACAAGAGTGGTCAGGTTACCGGATCACACAGTTAATTTTCCAGTAACCGATTCGTGAAGATGACGACCACCGCAACAAATCTAAACTGCTGCAGACTGGTTACTGCAGTGCTATCTATAGCCGCTTTTTCCATCTCGGGACCACTCCAGTTGTTGCAGCGCGGAGTGTCGCAAGTAAAGACGTAAGTCGAAAGCATCTTAGCTGGTGTTCTGGTGGCAGCCATACCCCTGCGTCGGATGCATCCTCCGATGGAAGAGTCGTTTGCGCTTTTAGTCTCGTTATCGCAGTTACGAAGATATACACCTGCAAAAAGCGCGCAGCCGATCCACCAGCCGTTAGCAGAGTTGCACAAGGTCCACTGCTGAATTTCCTAGGTAGAACTACCTGCAGGCATCGCGAGCGCGATGCACTGTCCGACTTTACATTCGATGAAGTTTGCGCATCTGGCAACGTTTTCCTCATTGCAGCTGTAACACTCCAAAGTTTTATTTGTTGCACTCTTCACGGTCGTGATGGGTGCAGATGAGCTTCCTTGACCAAGCACCACAGATACAAAACATGCATTGCCCGGTATGATCGACACCCACCCCAACATTATTTCAGCTGATCGTAGTCAGTATATCAACAAATAATATTATTGCAGACCGAAGAAAACAATACATTGCCCGAGCTACGGTGTTGGTCCTGTAGCATTAACACTTGAAAGACCAAGGGGGTACCCCGGTTGCCTGGCGCACCCTAATTACCCTGCAGAATGGTTCTTGTTGAACGTTTTCCCCTCGGATTTCCACCTTTACTTTCAGAAACTTTCGTCCTGCTAATCCAAGGAGACGGGCACTAGCTGGAAGCGTTCTGGAAATTTCCAAAAAGTTTTCCGTTTTTGGCCAGATTTCGTCTTGAGTCGAAAGATCAAATTTTCACTCAATACCTGGCTGACGGAAAGTCTTCTGAAAAACTGAGAACAAAGCTAGTACATAGATACAATCTTAGAAGCTATAATATGACTCGTATTGTGTGGTCAGTGGTCAGAGCAAAATCACATACGTCTGGCACCTCGATCCACTAGGTGGCGCATTTTACCCAAAAATGCGGAGCGTACATGTGGTGATTGGCCCCATTTGACCCCGCCCCACGACTTCAGCCAGTTAAAAAGTGGAGAAGGTGGTCTACCACCCCCCCCCCCTTGTACTCCCAGCGCCTGGAATTGCGTGGTCTTTTAAGTGATAATACCAATATCAACTGACCACACGTGCACATTGTCATCGTTACCAAGCTGCCTCCAGCTTGACGCCACCTATGGACGACAACTTTACTACAGAATGGAAACGTGGGTCTGTACTGTGAAAGAGGGCGGCCTCACCAATCAGAGGGGAGGCGCATTTTGCACAAAGTTCGCAACCCATTCTCCGACATCACTGACTTTCAAAATTTACAGATCATCTGATCTGTCGATCGGTTATTCTACGCAGAGAGCTGAACTCTAGTCGATTTGGAAAGACAAAACGCCTGACCGAATTGTAAGGGGAGTACAGGAGCACAGTAGGTTAATGAACAACAACGGTATAGATCATCGAAACTCCGAAAAATCTTCGTTTCGGTACGCGATACAGCGTATGTTGGTCAAAGACCGTCCTAGCGGAACCTCTTCTCTTTTTCTCTTTCGCCACCATTTGCATCCTCTAACATCGGCCAGTTCTTTGGCTCGAAAAACAGTCAAATATGGCATCCACAAAGGCGACATGCAGACCAGCATTACCGGTATGCTTTCTAGCCACCACTGGACCACTTCCTGGTTGGTGCACCGCACAGTCGAACCGTCGACCGGTCGATCAAGCGTTGGGCTGTTCGTGATCCACCTGGTCCCAACCCGGTCGAGTAGGTTTTGAAAAACAAAGCCGGCAATCGTGACGAGATCTCCCATAGTCAAGACGATGAGAAATCTATTCAGTTTCCATTCAGTCTTTTGGCAAATGTCGTTCTGGAAGAAACGTCCATGTCGAACCGTCCGAAACCTTCCACCGCTGCTTTTCAGCCATATGACTGTGTACGAGAGAGTGATGATCAAACAACACAACATAAAAATAATTACGTCAGGAACGAAGAAAAGCCTTGTGATATGATTTGACGGTAGCATCGAGGCGATGTTGATGGTGAATAAATGTTGTACCGATGACAGAAAGGCGAGAAGAAGCGCCAGGAGCGCGGAGGTGACGCACGTAGTAATCTTTGTGTCGTCTACTGTCTCTCGCCCAGCAATTCGCGTTCGATACACTGCGAGCATAGCAAGGAGAAACACTTTCCAGAAAAGCATAGTAGCCGTAATGCAGTTGTAGACATTGACGGGTATTGACCCCGTCAGACCTGCCGGAAGGATGCGCAGGAGTACCGTCAATGGCGCCATCAATAGCGAGATCGATAGGTTAGAGAGAGATAACAAGGCCAGGCTAAAGTGGGTCGGGATGTGTGTTAAGCAGTTACGGCGAAGCAGGATGAGCACTCCAAGGTTGGATGTAAGTCCCAGAATGCCGAGCAAAGTGAAGATGGAAACAAATATCACGGTATTCATGACGGTGAAGTCGCTGTTGAATTTCTTACTGTATACAGCTGAGGTTACAGAGATGTTTACAGGCGGGACGAAAATCGCGCTGTGATTGTAATGCTCCATAAGTTGGACGAGCAATCTTGAAACCATGAAGAGTGCGTCTGGAACGGATTCGAAGATAACCACTCAGTTCCGAAAGTCGTGCAGCCAAACTTTCACCAAAGAAGAACTAAAGATCTTTGTGGCGGCTTAGTGGCAGATGATTAACTGCTGTTACTGAAGTGTCGGTGATCATTAGTCCTCCTCACGACAGGCCGTAAAACTCCGTTGATTGTGTTGATCTTGAAAGTGGAATACGAAGTTTCGCTCTCAAGATACGCAGCCCTCGAGTAGCTTATCTTGAAAGCGAAAACGGATTATTCTCTGCACACCTGACTCAAAATTTCAAATTCTCATTTCTCAGCTAATCTCTGTCTGCACAGTGCTTGACGTTGCGAGATACCGTTTCACGTATGGGCTTCTTGATACCTATCAGTGTCGGGGATATCGACAGACAGAGACTAGCCAGAGAGAAAACCATGAATTTCATCCTCGTTAGAAGGCAAAGTTTGCATACAAACCTACCCCGCAAAACTCGCGCATTTCCGCTCCCGTTTCCGAGACTTCGAAAAACGCACTGTTGCCTCACTCACGACTAATTTCCGTTGATCAAACAAACTCAAATTTTAAATCAACCGTTTGCGACATAAACAGCTCGTCGTGAGGAGGACTATTGTATAAAGTACCATGGACTCTTCTGAATGTGTCAAAATGGCAGCGATGTACGCATAGTAGCCGCACTGAGTAAGCCTGTGCGGTTTTGCATCGATTGCCACCGACTGGAGGATGTAGGGGTTATGTGGATAGGGAAGGATTTTGAGCGGGTACGGTACGTGGCCTGTACATACTTGACGGCGATGCACATGTGCAGGGGGAAAGTGGGTCAGCAATTTTACGCGCGAATGCTCCGAGAGGGACCTCGGAAAATGAGGAGGCTGTATGGATAGATAGGCACAGCTGAAAATTGGAACTGAGATTGACGAGCCGAATATGACATGATGTGAGGGAGGAATCAGAAAAACCTTCAACAAGCCTACCAAGCCTTTTCGTAGGCTCGATGGCGCCACCCGCGCCGGTGGTGACGCGCATCCTTGCCGAGACAAAGGCAAACCCGCCGTCAGGTGTTGTGGTAAGCCGCGTTTAGACTACTGCAGATCAGATGAGCGTTACGGACGACTTCGAAGGTCCAACCACACAGCGGATAAATCACGAATTTGCCTGACGCGTCTAGGCAACCACGATCATATTATTATGCATGTCGACATTGTCCGCCGTTTTTAGTAGCCAATATCAAGAACCACGAGAGCGATCGAGCTGCCCCTGATTTCGATAATTCAAACTTTATCGAACATCTCGCAGTTCAGGGCGCTGAACTTACCAACATAATTTGGCGTTTTGATTAGTGGTGTGGGTAGTAAAGCCAAACAGTTATCTCACATCGAACATGAATTCAGTCATAAACATGTGTTCAATCCTGCATGGATTGCTAGTATCGATTTCCATTTGTGAAAACTCGATCCGGCAAGAAACTGCACACATGCTCGATAAATTTCAAACTTTCATCCATCTGCACATTTGTGGCCCGGCTAAGATCCTGTCCGCCTACGGCGTGGTCCTACAGAGCATGTTATTCTTCTGATACTAATGAGCAGTTCTGTAATCCGTTTAAGCTTGTCACTACTTATGAAAAAATCTAACGTCCCTTATTTCAGCGATAAAGCTCTTCGGAAGCCTGGGCAGACGTATCTTCGAACGGGATACTCTTCCTTGCAAAGATCTGTGACAGAAGACGGCAAATCAGCCGGATGTCCCGGATGTCGACAGATTGACCACGACTGTCAGGTGACCACGTACACTGACTTGTCCCCTAGAAGAAATATCTCAACATGTGGAACGCATCAGACTGCTATTCATGCTTAGCTAGGGTTCCATCATTGTAGTCGATGAGGACGCCACCTACTTCACGTTTCGCTGATGCTTTTTTAACGGACCCACTAGAAAAACATGCAATTCAGCTCGTAATTCTATCGAAACTTACGCTCGTCTGCAGAAGCTGTGGAGCGCCTACGAAGAACAGACTGCTCAAGACGGACGCAATAGGCGGATCGACACCAGTGTTTATGCCGGCGTAGCACTCAATTTTTCGGTTTTCCGCCACCCTGCTGTTCTTCACGCCGGCCTACGCCCTTTGATCTGCCAGAGTCGTGAGTTTATGGCTAACACCGAAATACCCATTATGCACGATCCACCACACAGTCGTACGCGTGAATCAGTCCCGGGTTGCCAGAACGCGGCATACCGGCTAATCAACGATCAATCGTCAATCAGTGAGACGTACTCATCCCAAGAATGCATAATCAGGCGATCAATGGCAAACTAGCTTGACTGTGTGTGATATTTCACGTGTACGTCTCACTGATTGACAGCTGATCGTTGATTAGCCGGTATACCGCGTTCCGGCAACCCGGGACTGATTCCCGCGTACGACTGTGTGGTGGAGTGGCCAGGAGGCCAAAAGTACCACCCATCGGCAGATGAAACAGAGCTTAGAAGACCATCTGCAGCTCAAAAGGTCCCACTGGATCAAGTTACAAGAGCACGTACGACAACGGTCGCCGACCGAACAGGTAACGTGACATTTTATAACCGGTGGTATGGCTTTTCCGCATAGCGACATCGTTTCACGAGCCTGCAGACTCGAGAAAGCGGAAAACGAACGAAAGCTCAACAAATTATTTCTGCGGTTATCAAGAATAGAACGTGGTTAAACACACTGCGAACCCTGATGTACGAGTTTGCGATCAAACTGAAGTTGTGAAGAAGGTTTATAAGCCAGTCGTGTCTTTGCTGAACTGACGAATGGAAGTCGAACCGGTCGCCGTATAGATGTCAGGTTTATTGGCATTCGAGCCACAGAAGTGTCTACCACTGATAGTTCCTTCCTGACGATAAACCGTTCCGTTGAAAGTTATTGCGGGGGCACCAGTGAGACTCTACAGAGAAGAACTAGCCAGTCAGACTGACAGTTATGGTATTGACTACACGCAGGACAAGAAATTATGGTACAGTAAAAGTTATGGGATACAAATGGTATTCGGGTAACCTATAGTGGCTGCAGCTGATAACGAGGCAGACAACATAGAGTCGTATCATCCGCAAACGAGGTTGGTCTTGAATTCTTATCATTTCATTGCTTGGTTCGAAACGGGTGGGGTGTGCATAGCTCCACTGATGACGTATCAATAATACACTGACGATGAGCCCCATAAGTATCTGTCCACCCTATATTTTCATTCAAAATTCATAACATCCTTCACTTTCACGCGATTTTGATAATTGGAACGTCTTTGTGAAGACCAGAGTTTCATCTTTCCGGCCACGTGTTTTTCTTTCGACCAAATCAGCAAATCAACTGGCAGTATTCAACCCTACGAACCTCAAAATACCCTTGTTTTCGGTTCCGTGATGCGAAAGTCAGACAGTAGCTAGCAGAACGCGCTTGTAATCGTGAGATGGGGTCAACATCGGGCTTTCGAACAAGCCCTCCCAAGATTCACCTATTCATATGCACTTATCTATCTGACCCACATATTATTTATTGTGCGAGATAAACAATATCTTCGCTCATTCTCGAAATCGACGTACATACTGTACTGCCTCGGGTAAATCACAACAGTGTGAGAGTTTACGTGATTAACCGCCGGTCAGTCCACGTCACCTTACCAACATCTACGGGCGTTTATTACTTATATGCATTTCACGGGGCAGTACAGCACATTAATCGCCAACCTTAGTAGTTGCAAGCACCATGAATAAGGTATGCCGTTGGATTAGTTTCCGACCTTCCGTGGAGCTCTCACTCGGATTTCGAACCAGTTTGTCCAGCGTTAGTGTTTTCAATGGACGGGGAAGAACGAATAACCGCAAGGATCCTCGCTGAACGAGTTAGAACGAGTTCCTACGCGAGTAGCAACGCGGAGCGAGCACCGCGAGACAGTAATGGGTATCTCCATATGAGAATGCGTCCAAAGTATTTTCGCTCGGAACTGGCCTTATATGACATCAAGTTCTACCAAATATTAAGCGGCACCACAGGTTCAATGTGCCGCACTTTGCTGCGGTAATAAAACCAAAACGAATGACTGAAAGATTTGAGAATACCTTTTGAAAATCACAGGGGTGTTAGGAGCCTGTCTTAACACGAGCAACGCGCTCCAGTTTGAGACGCGAACTACTGAGCAATCCTGGTGCACGTCGTCTCTGCACTGTCGGTATATGATTAGCTGATTAGAAAAACTGCGCACAGCCCATACAACCGATCCGCGTGCTGATTATGCAGTAGACGGGAATTCGGTGCTTCCACCTTGTTCTTCCCCACCTTCTAATCTGTGGTCGAAACTTGATATCGACTTCAGATTTATTTTTCTCACGGTCTGCTTGATGTAGATATAAGTCCGGTCTAAGTTTGCCCTTGGCGTCCGAAAACTTTAAAATGTGCTCTCCTGAACAATTTGGTCATAACCCGTTTGGACGCATTCTCATATGGAGATACCCAGTTAGTCGATTCACCTCCGTGGTCAACTGCGCCCACCGTAAGTACAGTCAGTTAACCGAAATGTTGAACGTTGGAAAAATGGGAAGAGTCCTTCACAGGGAAATGTGATCGACTGTGCATGTTGATTGACTGGCGAGTGTGCTTGATTAAGGATAGATATTTCCTGATCCCACTTGGTGATCTTTTCGAGCGTGTCACGTGTGATTGCGCGAAACTTTCGAGGGAATATGGTACTTAGAGAACTTACTGTACACGTGTCTGGCCTAAATGTGG
>BDGG01000001.1:1081694-1094829 GCA_001949185.1 Ramazzottius varieornatus
CCTCACATTTAGGCCAGGCGCGTGTATATGATGAGGTTAAGGCTATATTTTCCTCTTTACACTCGTTGTATCGCCAGCGAGTCCTTATGTACTTGACCCAAGGCATGGGTGTTATGAATGTTATGGGCATGGGTGTTATGAATGTTATGGGCATGGGTGTTATCAGAGAGGACCCATTGTGAACTAAGCATTTTTGGGGGCGGGCGCACTCTTCCTGTGTTTCGAACTTGTACCGCTACAGTGGCAGCTGGCATCGATCAGCGGGGACTTCCGTCTCTGCAGTTTTCGGGTTATCTTGTGTAACGCTATACAGACTGAGACACTGGTTCTACAGTACGGCGGACCCACCTTCGGGATTTTCTGCGGCTCCCAGAATTGGTCATTCGCCTGGCCGGTACGTTGGAGAGTTGAGGGTCTCAGCTATCACAAAAAACCATTGATATCCCAAATCCCAATGGGCGAGTGACATGGTCTGAATGGTCCCTCGTTACCAAAGGACTGTTTTGAGCTGGCTCTAGCCCCTTGTGCCGAGCTCTCTAAGCGTCGCCGGCTTGTTCGATCTTTGTGCCATATTCCATATTTTTGGAGGCTTGACAACCCTTTCTCGCAACAGTGTTGTATTTGATTTTAGATCCGATTATAGTTAGAACTTGGTCCGAAAAAATGATTTAGTCCCGTCTTTTACGGTTTCAGTTCAGGCTACATCGTTTTAGTCCTGAACATTTTGGTTTTCGTCTTTAGAAAATCATTTGAGTCTTTCCAGTTCCAGTTTCGAGAACAAATTTTGGTCCCAATTAATTCAGCTTTCGTCTTATATTAACCATTTAAGTCCTGTAAAGTGTAAACTTCAGTTCTAGTCTCGAGATGTAAGCTTACTACTTGACCAAATTTTTTTCGCACTGGGAAAACCACTGGGGTTTTCAGGAGGGACATTGAGTGCTTTCTTATATTTCTTCTCTCATGAAGCCATTTGCATGTTTTGATCAAACCAACCATTTTTCGAAACTGCTGTGTTTTTCTAGGTTTCAATCTTGGCTCACCGTTCCCAATTGTATGCTGCAGTAGTCGATCGGTACTCTTTGCCAGCTCCAGGATTTACTGCACTGGTTTGAATCTTAACGCGTTCGTTTTAGTGTCCTGGCCTTTGGATTTTCGTCTCGCATTTCAGCTTCGTCTCAGCTTGCACATTTCAGTCTTTACCTTTTGGCCTTTCATTTCACTAATTTTGTTCTAGTCCTCCAGTAACCTCTTTTCTTTTCCCCCAACATTCTTATTGGAGATGGTTATAGTCACCGCCTTCACCCCCCCCCCCCACCCCACCTTAAAAATCTGTCGATACCACCTTCAATAAATATCCATTAAACTGGTTAAGGATCGTCTACTGGAATACTTGCATAAACTACATAAATTACAATCAGTACCTCGAGAAAAAAATGCGAAAGTTTTGCAGATTGTTGACTTACGTAGTGAGGTTGACGTCCTTAGAACCAATTCTTTGTCCTGTTATGAACCGCGCTGTTTTAAAGCTTGAATTCAATTCTTTCCGCTGCGTTGTTTTATGTGACTTGTCCTTTGATCAATTAGAAACCGAAAATAGAAACCGGTGTCAATACGTTCGGGATGGTGCGGAATTAATTAGCTGATCTTCGAGTAAAAAGGCGGTAGCAGTAGCGTTTTGGGCGGTTCGAGGAGGTGGCAACAGTCACAATCTTTATAATATGGGTGTTGTCGCTTCGTTCGTCTACTCCAATCACCGTCGAGACCATGTTTCTATTTTGTTCTGGTTGCACAGTTCAACATAACATGCCAGACTAGAGCTTAACTGACACTGGTACTATTGTTGTAGAGAGTTAGTGTGGAATTCTGACATATTGACGGAAGCAGCGTCGTCAAATACTGTCCTAGCTCGAGCCAGAATCTTTTGCAAGAGACTCTTCTTGTTGCGCTTTTCCAGATAATCGTCAGAGTTGGTGAAATTAGTCACCGACATGAGCTGCCACCGAGACGACGGTACATTTTCCGCAAACGGGTCGTAGTTGTCGTCAGCCAGCAGATCCATTTCGTCTTGTGCTCGTTTACAGTCCTGTAGATGCTTCACTCGGTCCTCCCACCCAGGAGTTTTCAGCCTCTCCTCTTTTGCAAGAAGGTCGGCTAGATAATCCTGCATGACAGATTTCGATGAATGGACCTGAAAACCGTTCTTTTCAAGTCGTTTTAAGACTTCTCTGGCCTGTAGCATCTTTTGTTTCGTTTCGTCTTTCAAGTTTTCGATGCGCTTTCCGACCTGCTGGAAGGCTTTCTCAAAGTTTTTCGCTCGCTCCAGTTTATTTAGCTTATCCAGAACTTCGAACGGATACTCCAGTACATTAGCCTCAAATTCTTGCTCGAGCGTGTACACAACTTCCTCCAGTGACCTCTTTTCTTGCGACGGTACCATATCGTAGCTTTTCCGCCCAACGGAGTGTGCAGCTGGCACGCAGTGGTTGGGACAGATACTGCACTTCCCGCTGACAAAAACCTCGCAAGTGCTCGGTATGCCGAACCAACCCCAGGTATAAACTTGACATCGGGCATGACACGTTTTCTCGCATCGACTACAGTATAGGTTTCCCGAAGGGCTAGGATCAACTAATGTTTTAACCTTCTTGGTGATCAATATCTCGGTGCAGATACCGTTTTCCAGATCCGCTGTAGCACCTTGAAGTTGCGCTTTCAGTTGTTGCTGATTTTCTATTTCCCAAAAGCAGTCTCTTATATCCTCTTTGATACTTTCCAGCATAAGCTTCAAATGCAAACGGTCCTTTAACACCAGACGGGTGTCATGAAGGGTTGCAGGTGGAAAGGACTTGACCGTTTCAAAAAATCTCTTGACTGCGTCGTGTCCAAACTTGAAATTAGATGCGGAGAAGTCAAGTAAACCGTTGCGTTCGGTAAACCATGCAGAATTGTTGAAGGGCAGCTTATTCTTGCACGGCCAGTTTCTCAGTTTACACACATCGTCTATCGTACGAAACACCGCTGGTTTGTCGGTATCGGCAAAGGTTGCCAGCCACACAATATTGGGGGTGAGACTCTGACCAAACAAAGCCAGCACGCGCTCCAGAACGTACTGCAGATGCAAGTCCACGTTAGTTGTTGAACCCTTGACTACTATTCCAATGGCGTTGATGGCTTTGATGTTCGCCATTGGTGGACATAATAAGAAATCAGTCAGAAGTTGTTCTACTTTCTGGTCCACTGCCAAACCGCCTGTGTCGCTGAAGCCAGGTGTATCGATGATGCTGATGGTCCCCGGGCAGACAATGTTATACGGGAAACTGTACACCGTTACGTCTCGTGTCCTTGATGTCGAGCTATCGGAATCGTGAACCACTCGAAAACGAAAGTCATGCTCGATTCGCACCCCACCAATGTAGTTTGCTGTCGCGTTGATTAGAGTACTTTTACCAACTCCGCTTTCGCCAATGAGCAATATCGTTAAATCTTCAGCTCGGCTTGCAGGAACAACTGCCGTGGGATGTGGACTAGCGCTGACTTTCCCCAGATATTGATGGAACTTTATTACTCCATTGTCCACGCTGGAAGTGACATTGTCGTTCTCAATCACGGTGTAGTTTGGCTCCAGTATCCTGGGATCTTCTGTTCGAAATACGTTTCGCGGCTTTGTTTTGAGAAGTTTTGCGGGGGCCGGTATCCTCACGGTTGGCGTTGGAATCCGTCGAACTTCTGATCCTTCGGTGAAACCGGCGACGCACACGCCGCGCACAAAGAACTCGTAGAGGCTGTCAGGGACGAGAGACCGCAGCACGACAGAGCACGAAACGGCGTCCTCGATATCCAACGACTTCCAGTTTTCTTCGCGGTCCGAGCACCGAAAGTAACAGACGTACGAATTTATGTTTGATGCGCCACGGGTGGGTTCCCTCCAGGAAACCTGCAAAGATAAACCGCAGCCACTGTAGATCAATCACACTGGTGTACTTCGAAACCTCCACTGACACCAAGCTTGCTCGTTCATACAGTCTACGCCAAAATCAACTTCTAGGAAGGGGCGGGGCCTTAATAATTAACAATAATTATCCGTCAGATTTCCATCAGTCATCAGTCAGATTTTCAGATTTGATTGGGCGAAGTCACTTGGTACTATCCAACGCCCATTTCGAAAGTTATCTTTGTTGTGCACTGTACTGGTATTTGCTGACTGCTGTTATATGGATAGTGGTGTATTTCGGATATTCGAGGGGCCGGAAAATTGTTCGGATCGCATGGTAGGGCATCGGTAGGAGAAAATTTTGTGGGTGTACGACTGGCCACAGATTATATAGCCGTAAGTTACCAGTAAGGAAGGAAATCCTTAGCCGGCCTAACTTTTGCAGGTCTTCTGATTATCTACAGCAACCATGTACAGCGCAAACTCCAGTTGAACTGGTGGTTTCAACTATCAATATGACCGAAAAAATGCGTTTCCATGTTATTGTATTAGAACCAATCTACGGAAGGTCGACGATCTGTCCGACGAATGTAGATGCATGCCCTCCTGAAGCTTCGTTCGGGCTTGGTAATCCTAGCAGAAGGATCGGGCTATCTTTAGCTGCGTTTGGTGGAATGACTTCATGGGAAGGAGCAACAAAATTTCGGAGTATATCGGCATCAAAGACAGTGCCGGAAAGAAAAAGCGGCTCAGGTGTTTACATGTCTGCCATGAAAACCATCAAAGTCAGAGCTCTACCCACGTACTATACGGTCACTTGGATTTTTGAGAACATCGGTTACGCGCGTTCTACCGTCTCTCTCTTGCTTTTCGGTGATAAAGCAAGTTCCTGCAAACCTTTTGACAGCAAACATGCGCAGAAACGACACAAGCACAATAGGAAATATCGCCTTTGTGCAGATGGAGATTTTCGCGATATTTCTGCCGGCAGTGGCGTGAATCATTCAATCATCCGTTTCACTGTTGGTGAAGTACTGACGTGAAGACTACAAATCCCCTTTGCGACGTAGAGAACCGCTCTAAAAAAGCGGCTAGTGACGTACATAAAGTAGCATACGTCATTAGCCGCGTCGGCCCTGGTTGGCGCACTCGAGAAGGTGTGGACAACTATAATGCACCCAAGATCGTACCCTGCCGAACAGCCGACCCCTCGAGCCTTCCCAACGCATAAACGCTTCTGACTGTACGGTTGAAGTACACTGTGCCTATTGCGTACATCGGGTACCTGAGCGATCGGTATTCTGTAGCTACCGGACTGTCGATGTGGCTACAGTTTTCGGATGGGCAGAATATTTGAGCACCGCGTACGGTCACAGGGGTACGGTCAACGTGCACTGCAGACGTTCCGTAGACGGCTCTTCTTTATTACATCGAAACATTTGCAAATTTATGCGCCAGTTGGGCTGCTCCCTTGCTCCTTGGTCAGAGGTGTACTGCGGATCATTTGCCCGTGTTGGCTCAAATGTAGGCTCCCTCGCCCTTTTTTGTTTTGGGTGACAAAACAACGACACTGTAGATCGCCGACAGTCCTCCGTACGGTACTGTAGGTCTACAGAATGTCCATGGCTCTCGTACAGTCGAAAGGTACAGCGTCAGCCACCAAGCCAGGCCAGATCTGACGTACTTGTACTGTTTTTGTACAGAGCATTTATGCGTTGGATCGCGCTCCCCCACTGGCGATAGTCATGGTCGGCCTTATGGTCAGACGATATTTTGAGCAGGTGCCAGTCGGATCATCCGGTATTACGCTGTGCGTCGTGCTTGTCGCAGCAACAAGATGCTTTTAACCCACGCCAGTCACACATTTCAGTCCGTCATACTGAAGCAACGCCAAATTCCACCAGATGAGCAGGAGTGAGTTCATGTGTATTTCGGTGGCGCATTACTGCGTCGTCTCTCAGAAAATCTAACCGGCCGATCTACATTTGTTTGTTTCAGCTTACGTTAGGGGTGTAATTACCTGTGCGGAAGTCACGCAGTAGGGATCCGTTTTATGCTTCACTTCCACTGGAGGACTGGGCATCTCAAAATTAACCAGCTGATCTTGGCCAAGTATTTGAGTCTGCACCAAATTGTTGTCAACGGTATCCGTATGGAGATCCACATAGAAGCAATACGATGCGCGACTGTGATCATGGTTCTGTGCTGCAAACCTACAGAAACGGTCCACATCTGAAAATAAGTTGTCAACTACTCCAGACTGTTCATGCCAGTTGTTGCCTGATTGGTACTGCATGCATTCACTTTGATCGAGAAACTGATCCTTCATCTTCCTTGCATAGAGTGAACAACAGCAAACAACCAGAGTGTTGTTTTGCTTTTTTTTCAGCGTCTCTAAGTCTCTTGTCACAGATAAACCCGAGGTCCTGATTATATCACGCAGGTCGGTCAGGTATTTTTCTTCTAACTTTTTTGCAGCAAACCAGTCCGTGAAATGGTAAGCGTTACTCAGCAGTGTCGCATAGGCTTTAGCAAGATGTTCCTTCGGCACGTCAAGGGACCTCAGTGTGCTGCTGCTCTGCGCTTCGCGTACCACCTGCATTACTTGTTCCACAAGGACCATGGCCCGCTGAACATCCAAAGCAAACGAGGGTAGTAGGTCGCCGGCCTCGCTGCCGGCAAGCGCTAACAAGCCCTCGCCCACTGATTTCATGTCTGCAGCAGCACCCAAGAAATCTCGAACTAGTGTTTGTTCCAGGTCTGCAATACATAGAAGACCTATTATTCCCACAAGACAGTAATGGAAACACGTTGAAAATCGATGGGCAGGTGGTAGCTGTGCACGCGCTTGGCATGTGACTCGGACGAACAAAAGTCTCGACCCACCAGTTTCGGACCAGTGAGCTTTGGCCAGCGGCTCCGCGAGGTGAATTATACCCGCTTTTTGAGCCAGCTGAGAGGCCGAATGTTTTGATTTCATCTGGGCGACCTTACAGAGTCAGAAGCTATGTGAATTAACTTCAGTGAAGTCAACTGAGTTACTGATCGTCAAAACAAACGGGTGGCTCATAATTGTGTCCCGTGCCCGCTGTTAGGCCAGATGTATAGTATATGAATGGCAGATACGGAGGCGCCGGTTCAAAATCGCTGGCCTGGCCGGGACCTTGTTTCGACGTTATCGGCTTGATTGGGTCTGACCAGTACACGCAGGACGAGAAATTATGGTACAGGCATTTTCGCTACGGCGGTACGGAAGCACGTACGTACACGACCGATTCACACTAATGTACTTTTCAACACTTTTCTACGGTTGATGCGCGACGGAAACATGCAAACCGAAGGACCAACGCTTGTTCCGTGGTACCAAGGAAAAGCTCTCGCATGGGACGTGACTGTGGTGGACACGCTGGCACAGACCTATCTCCAGGGCTCCACCAATCAGGTAGGTTATGCTGCAAACCAAGCTGAGGAGAAGAAGAGGAGGAAGTACGAGGAGCTGGAGGGTCGATACCTGTTTTGCCCCGTCGGATTTGAAACGTGTGGTGTCTTCGGCAACGAAGCACGAGAGCTCGTGGAGAAGATCGGGAAGAAAGTTGCTGCGCGCACAGGCGAGCCAAGATCTCTTTCGTTTTTGAAGCAGAAAATTAGCATAGAAATTCAGAGAAGCAATGCTGCTTGCGTTTTTGGCACTTTTGTACATAGCCGAGGTTTGGAAGAAGTTTATAGCATTTTAGATTTGAAGAAGAATGGTACTTCATCAGTTTAATTTTTTTGATTGTTTTATTTGTATGTATAGTCTTACGCTGTGTGACACAGTGATTGGCTTGCTAAACTAGTTGATAGACTTTTCTACAGGAATATTTGGAGCTGAATATCAAGCAATCAGTACTTTTCTACGGTCAAATTTCCATTTCGCCGTCCTTTCTGTTTGTCCCATAATTTTTACTGTACCATAATCTCTCGTCTTGCGTGTAGGCCTCACCAAGAGTCAGCATGCTACCAACAGACAGCTGCGACGAAGCCAACTAGCTGTGTGCTCAAACCAGATGGCATGTTCAGTCTTAGTTTTGCCTGTTTATCACACCCAGGCCGATAGCGAAGAGACAAGCTGCGGCAGGATTTTCAGACTCCTGGACTGGATTAGTGGCACGTCAGTCTTTTACAATGCCTGTTTGCTTCCCCGCTGGTCGCATGAATTAAGACTAATGTTGGCAAGTTTCACGTGACCACCAGCGAAAGACGCACTGTATAGATTTCCTACAATCACTCTTGGCGACATTGGTGTTTGGTCCATGCTTACCCGGATCCAATACCGATTCGCCCAATCCTTGATGCTCGGTTTCTGAGGAGGTGGACGGTTGTGTCGTAATCAAGGTGATCTTGCGCAAAAAGTCAGCCAAAACCGCTTTGTCTTCAACGTCCACCCCGGAAAGTGGGTCTGTGTCCAGGTCTTTCAGCTGGAGCTGTTCCAAATCCGCAATGGCGGATATTCCGCTTTCCGCCAAAATGTGTGTAGTCCTCGGGGACAGTTTGAGGTATCTGCACAGGTCATCGACGGAACATCTTCTCGCTAGCGATGGCGGATTGTTCGTCTGCTCTCCCTCGGTAGGCCCGCTGCTTGGCGAGAAATCCGTACTGTAAAGCATTTCCCAATTGTCATCTTCGGCGGCTCCTACCAGCGCTGCCTTTGTAAGCTGGGGGATTGCCGATGTATTGGCACCCAGCTCTTGCGTAATAGCTTCAGCGTCATCGTTTTGGGGTACCGGAACACGGTTCGCCGGATCGTCCGTTGCCGCGTTGCCCAGCTCCGGGTCGTCCCTCGGATCGCTTCTGCTTGTCATTGTGAGGCGATGGGTAATCACTACAAAACAAACTATGAGTAAGATGCGGTGAGCGGATGCCCGGCCCGATAAGGTAAGCACTGTATTTACTACAAAAATGTCGAAAATTCTTCCCTGCAAGTGATCTTGGTACATGCTATGACAGTATTGGTTGACGTATCAAGTCAAGCGATCACACCGAGAGGGAAGCATTTTTAAACATAATATATCAACTGATTTCGTTCAGACTACAGTAATCAATCAATGTACAGTTCGTCAGTTTTTGACTTTCGGAGTGTCCGTATAAATGGTTCTTCGGCGTACAGCACAGTGCCTAGATAAAATCGTTCGTGTCCAATGTACTGTTACCGCTACTGTAGAGAAAAAGGCAACAGTGAACGATTGGCCCTTTGAAAATCAGCCAGCAGCTCATGATATTGGCCGTTATTGTAGCGTTCGATGTTACCTCTGCTGGCTATCGAGCGATAAAACAGCCGGATGTTTAACCGGCGCAGTCAAACTGGTATCTATAAAGTGTTCAGCGTTTTAGTTGTTCTGAAAGCTAGCTAGTCGTCTGTGATAAACAATCCGTCAGCAAACAGCAGACCGTGTATCTCGAAACTTTGTCTAAACTGGTACCTTAATCAAAAGCCACTCCGGCCGTAAGCCTTTGCCCACCAAACAAACTGCTCCAGCGAAATTTGTTATCGCACGAAATCAAAAAGGGAACGTCCATTTATCACGTAAGAAAGATCAAAGATACTTACCCTAACCACCGCTCAAAGGAATTAATGAATGCCGCTTTGAACCATTCATTTTATCGTGTTTTACGTAATAAATGGACGATCCCAAAGCGTGTAGATTTTCCTCTGATAGTCAACTAAGTCTCGTAAACCGAACTATAACACGCCATCCCACCAAATTTACTTGTCCACACTGCACGTGTATAGTCATCATAAGTGTGATGTCCACCTACCAGTTATGCCTAACGTTAATGCCTGCAGAATTGCAATGTTGGGCATAAGTGCCACACCCCAGCATTGCACTTATGCTTTCCGCTTGTTACTGTGCGTAGGTGCAATGCTCTATCGGTAACCCGAGTTCCGTTTCTCCGATCATGAGACAGGTTTCTCGTGCGTTTGATATCAATAAGTCAACCGGCATCATCCTTGCCACCAAGCCTTGCCCTTTATTGCATTGTTACCAATTCTCATGCTTACCGCCGTTGCTCTGCCAAGTGAAGGATGTCGGGTTTCCTACTGTACGAGAAGCGAGTCTTACCTTATTCATCGCACCAACAACATATCACGCTTTACCGCTCAGACGAACATACGTTGAAAACTTTGAGCTACGCGCAAAAAGTGGAGTTTTCCGAACAATATATTTCATATAGTCCCGCCTTGAGCTTACGCTGAATCTTGAAATACTGTCGACGGGACGGAATACTGCAATGTCGACTGAGGCTGCTGCTAGATTGGCCTCTATTTTAAGAAAGTTTTGGACGTGTGCTTTTAGGGCCTACTATCGACAAAACGGGCGCCACGAGCTAGCGCGTCGCGCTGGTTTGAAGAATCACATAGCGGCGCGATTTGTCTAGTTCGTTTGGGTTTGCGGTGCGTGTCAGCCAACTTGTGCTCCCCTACTACTCAACTCGTTTTCAAAAATCGGCATTTAAACTCATCGTACCATCAGGGGGAGGGGGGGGGGGTCCTGCTTTCACCGAACGCTCGGTGAAATATGGACGAGGTCAGGAGGCTCGTCCAGAGTTCACCGACCATCTTTGCAAGCTTAGTCCTTGGTGCTGAGCCCAGTTCTCGATTCCTGAGTTCTATATTTTCCGTTTTTCCGGCCATCTAGGGTATTGTCTGAAGCGATTAAGTATTTCGCACGACGAAATTAAATGTTCTGGCAATGCGTTTTGAAAAACTTGAAATACGACACGGTGGTTCAGGACTGGGACTAGCACGCAGCAGCGAAAATTTTAAGCGACGCAAAAGCTGGAAAGTGAGCATTCGCGGTCCTGCCAAGCAACCAGAAACCATGGTTCTCACTTTCCCGTTTTTTGCTGCGAAGCGTAGTTCCGTGAAACCCGCGGCTGACATTATGCCAATAGAGCAGATTCCAGTTCAGCCTTTCGATAACTTCGAGTTGTTGCGCACACAAAATGTGGGAAGAAGCTGTTCTAAGTATCGTGGTACTTCGTCTGCCGACCAAGCGGAACTTTCTCGCAGGGTGCTCAAACTTCCTGCTGTTGATTGGAGACCATGATGGGGCGGTTCGGGCTAAAACTTCGGGCGAACTGTCACCGACGGTGAAACCTAACTTTGACCCACCCTATTCTTACTTGTTTTCAGAAATTGGCTTTATTTTCTATCTAAATAAACCAATTTTGAAGCATTCGAGTGTAAGAACATGTTGGAAACTAAACTTGAAACGTTTGCGTAGGGGCACCTTCTCACACATTGCTTGTAGCTGTGTTCCAGGATTTTACCTACTCAACCCGTTTGGTCAACGATACTTTGGTGCACACAATCCGAAACAAAAAAATTTTTTTACATTTCGGCCACACACGTCTGGGAGAAAATCAAACCAAAGTGAGATATGTGATTATTAAGACGAAAAGCAAGCGTCTCTCCCGATCAACTCGCGCTCATGTTTTCACGTCCAACAGGAAAACGGTCGCTGGACTTTTTAACCTGTTTTCAAACCACGCTCGTTCTCGAGACACTCTTGTGCTCAAACAGTGCCGGAGAGCTTGAAAACTCTGCGGAATGTTGTGGGGAGATAGGAACATCTGCGCAGGACAAGCGAATTATTAACTGAGGGAGCTCAGGCTGGCTGCCACGCACTGTGGTTCGTCTCAGAATATGGCCATCGCCCACCTGTAAGTGGCCAGACCATTGTCGGGCATTGTACCCGACAAAAAAATAACGTTTATCTCGCCGTTCCGATCCACTAATCAATATCGGCAAAAGATGGAAAAACGTTCTCACCGAGTGAGAAGAACTCCACCCAAGTCGATGGGCGGCAGATAGAGTCATAAGTAAACATGCTCTCGAAATCTACTGTCTTTGAATACAGTCTGGTCGTTCGAAATCCATCTTGTACCAACTTCTTCGATTTCGTTTTGAAGTCCGCTATACATTCACCATAACAGCATGCCAAGCTAAGGCCAAAACTACATAACACATACATTAAACCGTAGTTTAACCGGTGTAGTCAAGTAATCAACTCGCATATGGATCACTTTGCATGATCTCTTTACAGTATTCTGAAATCGGAAAATCAGGTACGAGTACCAGATTTCGAGCGACCGGACTATATACTCCACTACAGGCCAGAAAATTTGGGTGTTGTTGTGATACATGAGTATCAGACAGATTGATACGGACAGATGTTTGTACGACGTTTTGGCTACAGTCCTACCTGTGAGATGTGACAATTGCTTCTTCTGCAACCGAACAGCGTTTCTGCAGGAGACTGCTGGCCATGCACTGCGCAGCAAGATCAGCTGATCGACGTCCGGTTGTCTTTTGACTTGCTCAAGTAATCAAGCGCGTGTCTGATCAGCTGATCGGTCTCATGCGAATAGCATGGTGAGCAAATCCGTGCACACATGAACCGCCCGGAACAGATTTCGGGCGTTTGAACTGTCACATCTCACAGGTAGGACTGTACTTGTGTTTTGCAGTGAACCTGTCGCGCGAGGGGAGAGCAGCGGTCAAAATGCCCATATTTTCTTGTTCGAATCACCAAATTTTGCCGGAAGTTTGTCTGAACCAGCAACTCACCTGTCACGTGACACGGAAGTATGAAATGTGTTGACGTGGTGATGTTTGAATTGGAAAAATCGGACGACGGGTTCAAAAGATACAAGCAGGCAAATAAAGATCATAGGTGTACGATGATCCATGAGCGAGATTGTACGAGTTTAATGCTAGTAGAGGGCGATGTCGTGTTTGTACAATACACAATGAAGTTTGCCAGCTGTAAATTACCGAGCCCTTACCAAAACAAATTTGTTCGGTTGGTTGCCAGCCCAGTAACGAGCAGCCTTTTGATCTAACTAAACATTTTGTTTCAGGGAATGTCGCATCTGCAAACGACTGAAGATCAATCAGAAAGACTACGATGGTCTTGATAGTATCTCTAAGCTATGTTTCATCTACCGATGGGTGGCACGGTTAGCATCTTGGCCAATTCATCCAAAATTGTTTTTCGGATGGTTCCATCGCCATAGTTCTTAAATCGCGAGGCGGGTCAACTTCGCCGTTTTAGAAAGTTGAGATCAGCTCTTGATTATCCCGCTACGGGGGAAGATCAACTGATGGGATCTCTGATCCTCAGCATGTAGGATCCTCCACACAGTCGTACGCGTGAATCA
>BDGG01000001.1:1094879-1170851 GCA_001949185.1 Ramazzottius varieornatus
ACTGTGTGTAGGATCGTACATACTGAGGATCAGAGATCCTATCAGTTGATCTTCCCCGTAGCGGGATGATCAAGAGCTGATTTCAAGTTTCTGAAACGGCCAAGTTGACCCGCCTCGCGATCTAACTATGGCCGTTAAACAATCCATAAAAAATGTTGGATGAATTGGCCAGGAGGCTAAAAGTACCACCCATCGGTAGATGAAATAGAGCTTAGATGTTCACTTTAGGGCGTGTACACGAACGAAAGGAAATTACTGCAGGGGCCGGTAAGGACTATGAACTGCGCGGTTCCGGAACAGCGGTACGGAGTCAGCCAAACCTTTCTCAAGGCATCGCCGCAAAACGATTGTCATAATTCGGGAACACCGTGTGCTGTTGAAACAGCTGTGTAGAAGACGCGATCAAAGGCTGAGCTCGGGAATTTACAATTTTTCCGTTGGCACGAGACAGATTTAGCTAGTGCTGTAATTACGTTGTTGCACTCGAAGTTTTGTGCTATTGCGCTGATGTTTCAGCGCAACAATAGCACCGGCTACAGCCAGAAACCTCCCACTTGATGCTCTACTGGTCTGCCGAAACAGAAACTCAGAAAGCGCAACCTTTTGTCCTGTCTCTTCGCGATATGGTTGTACCGGCATGCAACGTTGCGACATGGTGCTGGGTTTGCCAGTGTTTTGATGAATGCTTCATCAGGGAAACAGAAAGATTCTGGGTAAGTGTCTCTTCATGATAAGTTAGACCGGATGCACGCCCGTCAGGGAAGCTGAAGTAATGGTCGCTTCAGACTTCAGACTAACCCGTAGTTGGAGAGCTACAAGTTTATTCAATGATCTCCCCCATTTGTGCTTCACCGTCAATTGAACTACAGACTGTACTGTAACTTACTGTAACTTACTGTACAGTTCATATGTTACGTTTTGATTTACTTACTTGTTTTGTTGCTGCAGGATGATGATATTTCTGCACGACGCACCTCCGATATCATGCTCGCCGATTCAGAATCATTTAGTTCAGAATTTCTTAGCACCGGTCCCACCAAAGCCGAGTATTCTGTATTAAGCTCGGCGGTACGAGGTGGTACTGCCGTGTTCTCATCGGAGTGGTTGGGCGAATGCGAACTCTCATCGGTTTCCTGATCGTCGTATGCCCTTGCTAATAAAGGCGGTTGGAGGCTTGCGGTTTGAATGCTACGGGGTGAGTACGCCAACTTGCTACCACCTCTTAACAATTACGGCGCTCTCGTCTGAGTGTATGTTCATCCTCCTAACTATTTTTCCTTACTTTGGTGTCCCTTTTGCTACCTTTCAAAAATAGCTTGGCCTGCAAGAGTGTCTACAGGAAGCCCAGATTTGACCAGGGATCACGGAAGGTGCAGCCGAGGAACTGCTCCGGCCGGAAGTTGTCGCTGTTTCTCCCTCAGGGAGAAACTCGTTTTTCACTCAGGGAGAAACTCGTTTTTCACTCAGTTGCAATTTTGATCGAAAACTGCTGATTGCAAACCGTTTAGTAGTAGTCTAGCTACCGATAAAAATATCGTGGTTTGTTCTACCACTTGTTGATTCACCGATACGGCAACTTTTGCGAGATCCGACAGAAATAAAGGGAGGTTGCCCAAAAACAAGACTTCTCGAAATGATCTGGACCGTTCTCCGCAAAGTAAGAAGACGAACGCGTAGCCAAATTCATGAGCTTACTGAATCAAAAACTGTTTGGGGCAGACTGCGGAATGAGAGTGCCGGAGCACTTTTCAGGGACCAACGTTCGCCTGAATCGACAACGTTATCAAATTTTGAGGGAACTTCGAGATTTTTCAGTTTCCCGGAAAGATTTTGCATTTCCGACAGTGCTGAAAAATTAGCCCAAGGACTTAGCAAGATGAAAAACGGTTATAAGTACAAACTCCTGGTTTAAAACACACTTTGCAATTTTTTCCATGAGGAGGTGCAAAATGGTCAAATTCAACGATATTAATTGATTTTCAAAGTTAGTTTGAACTTCTTGTGATCTATTCTAATTCTGAAACAGGGAGTTCCAGAGAACCTGTTTCATTCGTTGCGAGAAGTCTTCCTCAACTTTTGCCACCCCTGGTCTCAACGCATGCAGATGAACTCTGACACTTTAAGAAGAGTTAGAAAAGTTGAACGAAATCTGGTGAAGAACCGGAACGAGAACCAGCGCTTTGAATTTCTTCCGCTGAAGTTGCAGGTGGTAGCCAGTTGACGTACTCACCCTGTAAATCTCACGGCCAACCATTTCTGAGCGTCTTTCAGTAACTCCCGTGACAGCGGGGTAGTTGTCGAGCCCTCTGCTGAAAAAGACTATCATTAAATGGAAATTAAGGATTAATGGGCGTTAATGTTCTCGGCGTACAGGCTTTGACCGTTGATCTTCCGAGATCGGATAATCGCGTGGTTCAATTTAGTCTTCTGGCGCCTTCGCCACGAGAAGCTACTTTCGATATTCCCCGCCTGCCTCATCTTCTTTTCTTTGTGTTTCTCCTGATCTCGGAAGGTCTTTTTTGTGTTTGCACACTAATGAATGCACTTACGTTTGATGGTCGATGTTTGCAAAATTATCACGCATCATTTGCAGGTCCAAGTCAAGCCGAGAACATTAACACTCTGCGTACGTCCTCTTTGTGTATACAATCACAGTTTTATTCACCTCCCAGTTCTTGCTTTTGGTCTTTCGGGACTGGGTCTTTTTGTTTGCATGTACCTCAGTCTTCTCACCAAAGCAACACTAATGACCAGCGGTCAGCAAAACCCCAGCACGCTGGAAATCTTTTCTACGGTTTCGGGTGGTTTTGGTGAAATTTGGTGTTTCGTCTCTTCGCGCGAGACACGTGCACGGTATTCCCTTAGAAAAAAAACTGGAGCACTGGGGACAGTCTTATCTATCGAAGCCGAGCCTGGGATAAAGTTTGTAGTCATCAGTGCGGTCAGAAGAAAATCAAGACGACCAGTTCTCCCTTTTGAGATTTGGCGTTCATGGCCTGCCAATTATTCGGATTTTGAAATCTCGAAAATTGCCTATTGGCTGGACCAGCCTCCGCAACACGGTACCAGCGGATGAAACTCCTGTATACACAAAGAGGACGGTAGTATTCTGCAAACATGAAAAAGATCGTGCTGAAAGTGTTGCTTAAAAGTGCCAATGAAGTGGGAGAAGATTGGTCCGGTTCCGCGTAAAGCATCCCCCCGGTACGCGCCGTGCTGGCTGTTATGTGTCATGTCGTAGCGATCGGCTGATCGATACACACGTTGACCTAGATATTTCACCCACCATTCGCGCGGTCTTCTTACACGCACCCGGATCCAAACCTGTCCCGCATCATTGGCAATTTAATGTAAGCATTGATAATGAAGGCTGCCTCCGAGGTTGAGTCTCAGATTCGTGTAGCTCTCCTCGCCCCTCTTGCGAACCTGATTTTCCTACTTACCCTTCACAGTTGTGATCTCTCGCAGGACACCCGAACACTGCGCTCGGGTAATGTTCTCCATAAGAACTTTGCAAAATACTTCATGGCCACTCAGATAAGCTATGCGGCAAGCATTCAACAGCTGTTTGACGCTGTAGCTTGACGCCCGATTCTCCGACAGAAGTAGCCGACCCGCCTCTGTGTTGCCTGTTCTAGCCGCGTATGTTAGTGCAGTCCAGTCATCTTTATCTTGTTGGTTTAACAAACATCGTCCATCGTCCAACAACGCACGAATTACACCAATCCTTTTTCCTGCTGGGTCGTCTACCGCAGTCGCTACAGCCACCATCAGCGCCGTCTGTTGCTCATCCCCTGTTCGCCCGTTTACCAGAGTTTCTGGATGCTCCAGCAGTACTTTAACGCCGCTCAAGTACAGACTAAATGCCGCAAGGTAAAGAGGAGTGATCCCATTGGCCGTTGCGTTGACGTCAACGTCTAGGTCTTGCAGAGCCCGTTCAAGTAGATCTGCATCCTGCAGCAATACGGCCGCATGTGTCAATCCCAGTTCGGATAAATCCATGGTAAGGTCAGGCCGCGCTTGTCCGAGCAACTTGACCTTGTTCGCAATTTTTTCAAAGTTCTTTTCAAGCACCACTTGTAGCGCATCGACTGTGGGCTTGACTGCAGCTTCGACCACGAGCTGAGCTGTGGATCTGGTTTCGTGTCCTTCTTTATGTTCTGCTGCGTACTGGGGTAAAGAATTGTCGGAAAGCCCAATCACAGGTTCAGCGACCCGCTCGGTGGAAGGCTCGATGGCAGGCCCAACTACAGTTTCTGCTTCATCTGAGCTCCCGAACGGACCAGCGGGTGGAAACGAGATACTTGACTCTTCGGCATCTTGCTTGGCGTCATCGGAAGAGCCTGGAGTTGGCGAATCACCTTCTTGATGTTCAAGTTGAGAAGCCTGGGCTCCCATTTTTCGGAGATAGCACAGTCACCGAACCCCGAACGAACTGAAAAGCTGGAAAAATCCTTTCGCGAAAAATTAACGAAAAAAGAATTAACTTAAATTAGCGAACAGAAAAATCAACTTGAAGCAACGGAGAACACTTGAAGCAAGTTAGTAACCGTTGTTTTGGAGTGCAAAAACACAAAGAACACCATATGCTCGATGGACTGTGCTAAGCTAACACTTTAAGCAGCAAGCGGATGTGATTGCCTGGTGTCAACTGTTTCTTTTGTAGAAGTGCAGAACCAGATACTGGTGCAACCTTATCGCTGCAGCACCTGAGTGATAACCATGATGAACGGTACAAATATCAACAGCAGGGGTGTGTTAGCGGCACAGCACCGAGATAGCAAGACACAGGACGATTTTGGCAGCGTCATTCAGAAACTCAGCTCTTCGCGATTTGGCAAATTGTTAAGGAGACGCCTTTTTGGTTTTAGCGCTTAAGGCGAAAGCTATACAATCGGTTTTCCAGCGGACGCCTTCTTCGATATTAGTATGAGCGAATGCGAGATTACATCACACAGCTTGTGCGACTATCGTTGTCGTCAAAATCGATTGCTAATTTGTAATAATTTTGGAGAACCCAGATATCGAGGAACCGGGGGACGCAAGGTTTATATTGAGTTAACCCACCTCAATTACCAGAGAAATTCTCAATCACTAATGCTACTTCTGATACATGGAAGGTATGGATAGCGAGACGGAGAAAGCTGAGGTGCGAAAAAAGAAGGAAGCAACGTACGTGAGAATCGGAATAAGAATACTGTCCTATTGTCTGCTGGTCATTAGTGACAAGGAAAAGCTGTAAAATGGGTTTACCGCTATGGCGACCTTGGCAAAGACGCAAAGAAACCGGGCACTGACCACTGGACCGGCATTTCCTTTGTCAATTCGTACTGAGAAATGCGGAAGTTGGTGCTAGACCCAACTTCTGATTCAGAGTTAATCTGGAAAAACATGATACAAAACAAATTCCAAGTGTAGATTACTGTGTACTCTCCCGAAATTCACTTACGTCACTCCATTCAGAGTGTAAAACTAGACGGTAAGACCCCAATGATTCGAGAGTCAGTGACGTACGTGAATTTCGGGAAGTTCTTGTTTCTTAGTCGTGGCTACGATGACGTCTTTCGTTCACTTGGAATCTCCAGAATGCGTTGTGAAAAACACATTTTCAATTCTGAATCCCGTCAGAGGTACGTCACGGAGTCACCGAGTAAGAAACGGTTAAACATTAATGTTCCGTCTAGTGAACGTGGTCTGATGCAATACCGCGAGGCTAATTTTCACAAAAGAATTTCTGTCAAGTTTCTCTAGTACACTACTCTTTGGGAATCCCTATCTTCAAGATGGCCAACCACCCCAAACTAAAGACCCCATCGCAGGTGCACAAGGAGCTCTCGATGGAGGCACCTATCCACAAAGCGGTGAATGGATAGAGCCTGTAACAGTGCGTCAAAGAAGTACGAAGTTAGTCGCACAACTTTGACAAACCGGATCCAGTCTCCAAATCCGCAACGTGTCGACCAAATTTCCATCGTGGGAAGAAGATCGTCTGGCTGACTTCTTGATAGCGTGTAGTGGTCAGGGAGTTCCTCTAAACCGTCACCATTGTTTGCAGCTGTTCTGCGAAGTAGCAACCGGACTAGGACTAGTGCGTATGCGCAGACATATTTTAAACTTGGATTAAACTTTGATTTCAGGCTTGAAGAATACTTCCTTCAACGAAAACTAGTTCCGGCGCTTCTCATCTCGTCACTCTGAGCTGTCTGTCCTTATTACTCACTCTTCAAACGGAAAGAAGGATAGGTAATGGACAACGGAACTATGCGAAGAGTACGTTTTCAAACTACAAGAGCTACGTGAAAGAGGATTCCTCGATAGGCCAGAGCAAGTTTGGAACTTCGACGAGACGGCCTTCAATACTTCTGAAATGTACGATCGTGTTGTAGCAAGGACAGGGGCCAAACAGATACCGTCGCAGTTCTATGGGAACGAAAAGGAGAACGTCACCATCCTTCCCTGTGGAAATGCTGCTGGATTGCAGCTGAAGTTTATGGCACTCCACGCTGGAAAAGTCCATGTGCAATCTCGTCTCGACGACACGTACGGTCTCTGCTATCACGCCGTTAACGCGTCTGGATACATGGATCAGGCGCACTTCGCAAACTGCTTTCGATGTCGACGGGCGCTCTGACCACTCATCCCAGCTTCGTGGAAGAGCTGGAAAAGGAAGAGGCCGAGAAGAAAGCCACGAAGGCCACGCTGGCAGCTAAACGCAAAGCTCCGGCGTTGCAGCCCGTCCCACAGAAAAAGAAAGCCCCGACCAAAAAGGAGCGAAAAGCTCGATGTGTCAGTTCGTCGCGGATTCCGCATATTTTTAGCCTCATTGTCTGTTCTGCTGAGAACATCGAAACGTGGATGCCTTCTTAGCATTCAGTACCTGGTTTCTGCGTGACTATTTTAGATTCAATGTTATAGTTTGGCGTCGGGAAAAGTGAGAAGAGCGGAAGTTCGTTTCGCAAACTTGCGGTAGATAGCGTTACCGCAGTACAGATGTGCAGTACGATTTCAGTCACGGTATATGCCTACTGTAAACTGGCATGTACTGCCACCCTATACCGCAACGCTGCTCGAATTATGGTGCGAAATTCGGTATGCCCGAATTATGTCGTTTACCTCGTCGTGGTCTTAATTTCGCACAGACAGTCTTAATATTTAAGAAACGACAGACAAGTATGGTGGTGATCTGCAGCAGCAGCTTAATCCCGTGCGGTATGGGACACTGGATAAATGTTGGGTTCGCGGCCGAGTTGGATATGAATCCGTGAACGGAACCTGTACTTCTTCTTTCGGGTACCGACTGGCTCCCCGAACTGATGGGCAATACTGAATGCGTATATCGAATAGTGTATTGTGAGACTGCTGCCCTGGTAACCTATATCAGCGAACCTTGAGCCTGCAGGACTGCCCGACCTTGTACCTGTACAGATCATGCCACGCACTCTCCATCAGTTTTAAAAGATTTTCATAAATTCAGATCTTCAAAGGAAAAATGGGGCGTGGTCGTTTGTCCAATGCTAACAAGGAAATTGGTGCTACTACCGCCACCGTTATCCATGGCTTGCGATCGCGGGCAAAAGCCGGTGCTGTCACCACCAAGAAGCTACCTGCATCTGTTGCAGAAGATGGGACCGTCACCGAGAGCATTCAGATTACCAAAAACGAATTGGCCAAGGTTGAAAAGTTCCTGATTGTCAAAGCTACGCAAAGCGAAGCCGGCACGAGTAAGCGAGTGCTAGACGCCATCAAATTATCGAAGGAAGACCCAAGCAGGAAAATCCGGAAGAAAAGACCGGCACGGAGACTGAGGTTACTTAGAATCATTTTACTTTTGAGTCGTTTTTAGGAGTTGGTCTCAAGTCGATGCAGCATTTTTCTTGCAGAAGGGTGAAATCAAGACGGTTGAAGCAGGCTGCTCTGCAAGCACCCAAAGGACTCCAGGACGAGCTGTCTACATATTTCAAACCCGCCAATGCGAAACGACGTTGACTTGCACTTTCCCAGCTTTTTATGTGAACAGACCGAGCTCGCTATGTCCTGGTGTCTTATTGTCTGTTTTACGCCAAGAAGCAAACGAGATCTCCCGACAATGAAACATCCCACAGTATGTACTGTACGGAGATTTCGCGAAACCAAAAGCTATTTCTTTCGGCGGAACAAATTTGACAAATTTCCAGCTAAATAAATCTATAAAAAAACCACGTCTTTGGGCCATCGGAGAAATTTACACTTTATACAGAGACAAGGAAAATGCACAGTGTACAGTACACCGAAAGATAATCTTTGACAGTAAAACGGGAAAAAAAATCTAAGCCGCTTCGCCTTCCTCCCTTTGCTTCTTTGGTGCGTAGCAAAGCTTCTTCTCGTCTAGCACGATTTTCTTGGGTAGGGTGTCTTCCTCCATCGCTTTCATGAAGTCGGTCAGCTGCTGGGCATTCATATCAATGCCCCAGGATCCAGCGGCACGACGCGAAGTCCTTGGACGGGTCCGCTTTAGGGCTGGCGGACCAGACTTTTCCTCCCGCTTCAGGACCTTGAGCTCGACGAGGATACCAGCGACATCTTGGGCGCACATGCCCGTTTCCGCCGCCATATCTGAAAACACACCAAAATCGAGATACAAACTCAACTAGGCTATTATCACGAGTGGCGCACGTTTCCGGTGTTTTTGGCTGAAAGCATGCGTCACTTTGGTATTCCGATTCGCTCAGAAGGAAAAGGCTACACCTCAACCTAGCTTCAAAACGCGGTCTAATGCCACGCTCCATCCTCTTGAAAGACCATATCCAAAACACGTTTCGACAGCGCATGATTCTCAGGTTGAGCCTTTGCCATTTTCATCCATTGACTGGTTGGACTTGCCATTCAAAGTCGTCTTGAGCGCGTTGTCTTTCTTCCTCCACGCAAGAGCTTCCAGCAATTTTCTCTTCCATACCGACTTGTAGGTTCGCTCACCGTCGTCGCTCAAGGGTTTCTCCGGAGTTCCTGGCTGAATGTTTACTCGTGAAATGAGGTAACCTAAATACAAACAAAACCAGTCATCAGATCTACAACTTTTCGACCGGAAATGAGTGCGAAACTTCCTTGAAACAGTGTTCTTAACTTACTGAATTCGACCAGAAGTTTCCCATATCCAACACCTTGATACGGTGGAAGAACCACGATGCAGCTCAGGTTAAAACAGTCAGGGACTTTGGCTTTATCCTGCAACAATGAATATAAAAACTAATCGAGTAGTTAGTAGTAGTATCGAGTAGCAGAATAAATACAGAAGAAATCGAACGGAAACTCCAGACAAATCTACCTTTGAGAAGTAGCCCATGACATGGTCGCCGTACGTGTTCCGGTAGCACAAGACATAGAAGCAAAAGTGTTCGACATCGTAGAGGAGGTTCTTGCTGTGAATGAAGAGCTTGCCCAGCAGAGCTAGCCGTTGGCAGTACAGGGCCCAGTCTCTTCCATCCACCTCGTAGATCACAATCTCCTCCTGGACGGTGGTAGGTTTGCCTTCGGACAGGACGAAAGGGTTATAGCGTTTGACGGTATCCCGGTACAGGATCGAGCCGGGAGGACTGTGCCAAGCACACGATTCCTGAAAGACAGCGTAATTCAGAAATCGTGCCAAATCTCGCCTTTATTCCATCAGCTGGTTTAATTTCGGAGCCAATTATTTACAGAATTTTTTTCGAGGTACTTTTCATCGTTTTCCAGCGTCGAAAGTGTTTCGGAAATTTTGTCGGGAATTCACAATGAGAAAACTTACGTAATGTTCAGAAAGGAATCGCGAGGAGTCAAACTGGCGAAGACAAAACTCGCACATGTAGATACAGTCACCCCTGAAGATCAGAAGAAAACGTCAGCGCTGTTAGAATAGCGAATGAACAAAACAGGACCGAAATTGGGAGCTCGGAAACAAATTCGACAAGCAAGTTTTCCCCAGTGGCGCACGTTAACAGTGTTGCTGAGCGGAAGTATGCGCCACTTAGAAACCATCCTATCGAGTTGGTCCAAGTGGCGCAAGTTGTCGATGTTATTGCCTGGCAACGTGCGCCACTTAGAAAAATAACTTGACTATATTCGTCTGCCGAGCTCCCCTTTCTGAAAACTACCGTATCGCATCTGCACGTGACGAGAAGGAGCAGTGCAGCGTGCGGTACTTCTTGTCGCCAAGCTGGAGAAGCTTCGGTGGTTTCGCCACAACGGTCTTCCTTCGGTATTTCTTCACACTGCTACTTCTTCCGGACTTCGTAACTGATCCATCGGTACCCGAACAAGGTTCGAGTACAACTGGAGGAATTAAAGCAGAAATCAATGCGCGACGGCGGACTTCTTCAAAGAGATCCACGTCTTCTTTGCTCGGTTCCAAACTAACGCCGAAAATGCTCTCCGCACTGTCTCCGTCTTTCTAAACCCGCAAGAAGCATCTGACTGACGTGTTTGTCGCTTCTACAGCGTGTGATCTCCAAAACAGAATTTCAGGGAAAATAGAGCTTCGAAATCATACTTGACCAGATCGCTTTTCACAAGTGGCGCACGTCTTCAGGGATACTGGCCTGAAGCGTTCGTCACTTCGGAAAGCGCACCGGTCGAGTTCGTCCGTCAAGCGCACAAATCGTTTTTCTTTGTTTGAATAAAGTCGAATACCTTCTCCAACTCCTGCGGGACTTCCGAGGGTCTCACGGCTAACTTGCGAGTTGTCAAGCGACGCGCAGGCACCGGACGGACATTTTCCGACGGACTGACCGGAAGAGACTTCGTCGTTCTGGGCTTACGCGGCGGTGGTCTCATCTTTTCGATGAGTTCGATCCGTTCGGCAGCTTCCGTTCCCTCTGAGACCGTTTCTACGAGTGGGCGAATGTCAGACAACTCCCCCGATGAACGACAAAAATCCTACCTTTGGGAGACGCTGAGCGATTCCGGCTAGCGACTCGTTGAAGCGGAACCTTTGGCTTCTTCTGTTTTGGTGGAGCTGTGAAGCTTGGCTTCAAGGTCGGACGACGCTTCTCGTTCGCAGGCGTAAAGAAATTCGAGAGAAAGTCTGTAAGACCCTTCACAGGAGGAGGAACATTCCCTTCCGCATAACTGAAACCAAAGAGACGAAATGTCAAGTCAGACACGAGCTCAGGATTAAGAATCCAGATTTTCAGATCGACGGAAACACTCACTTCGTCGGCTTCTTCGCTTCTCCTCTCCTCTCTGAACCCTGCGAAGTATTCTGGACTGGTAGAACTTGAGGTGATTCCGCTGACTCTCTAACGGCTTCTTCCGCCAAGCTACGATCAAACACGAACAACTTGAGACTCGAACCTTTCAAAGGAACTCAGTTGTCATTCATAAACATTTACCTTGTCGCAGGTTCCTTTGGTCGGCCTCGCTTCTTCGACCCTTTCGGAACAGCTGCTCTCTTCACATATCTGCAAAATATTTCGAAGCATTTTCCGCATTACAGTCATTCCGCAATTTGCCAACGCATACTGGAATTTCGAATTTCGAGGAACATTTAGAGAACGTGCCGTGTCGTTGATCCTTTCTTTGCTCGGCCTCCTTTGTTCCTCGCTCCGTTTTCGGCGTCCAAAACCGGTGACCTAGCAGCTTCCGGTTCAACAGGGAGAAGTCCAGCAGCTCCAAGAGGATCCAGTGCGGATAGAACGGAAGCAGGCTGGTCGTCGTTCGAAACGATTGAGACGAAGGCGTTCGATTCAATATCAGTTACCGCGGTTACTTTCATGACGTCCTCGCATCCGTCTACCTTCTCCGCCACCTGCGTTAACAAGTCCTCCATATATACCTCAACGGCCTCGCGGTGGCCGTCCATGGCCATTAGCTTCTCGGAACAATCTGGAACGTCTGCGAGAATGTTCACTACAATTTTCCGAAAATACAGTAATCAGCATAAAATCGACAGGTGGTTGGTACACTACAGTGCGTAACGGAAGGTCAGGGTTGATTGATACCTTCCGTCTGCTCCTCTGCGACCAAAGATTCTGTTTGTCCCATCGGTAAATCCAAAAGTTTCAACCACGCAACCTTCCCATTCCTTTAAAATGGCCTTCCATAAACACAGATCTCATTGAACTCGTTCAACAAACGGGAAAGTCTGGAAGAACATCTTGGAGTAAGAGGAATAAGAAACCGGCGGAAACGATGCAACAAAATAATGGCGATCAGTCAGCGAATGTAAACAATGTGACGCCACACCACCCCGCCTCTTTTCACTTCCGACGTATCAGAATTCTCAGATCGGTGCCTGGCTCAGCAGACCGAGCCGCGCACCAGCGATGGACGGGTAACAGTACAAAACCGCGTAGCAGTGCGGAACCATACGGCAGCAGTGTGGCACGGCAGTACGGTTGCGCAACCGCAAGGAAGATTGGGAGAAAAATTCCGTGCAGTACGCACCGTATAATTCTGGAACAGTGTCGCATCGCCTAGTAGCGCAGGCGCCCTAGCTGCCAGCATGAAGTTTGTGACTGATTGCCTGTTCGGTCGGGTGTTTCTCTCTTAGAATTCACCGAATAAGCTGAGGTCGGTCATGTAACATGTGTTTTCGTGTGCTATAAGCCAGAGACGGAATTCCCTTTTGATTTTAGCATCCTAGGCTTCAACCACTCCTTCAGAAACGCTGTTTTAATGACTGTGGTGAAATTTTCACCGATATTTTTCGGCGATGTACCATCTTTCTCGATCGAAAAAGCTTGATGGTTTGCTGTTTCCTAAGATATCTCAATTCAGAGGAAAAAATGCCGTTAAAACAAAATTTTCGTTGGGTATGCCGTCCGCACAGCATATGGAACAGCGTTTGCAGCATGGTACCGCAAGAAAAAATTTCGGAAATAACCGCGTGCCGAACGTGCAGCAAGTTTCTGCGAGCCCGAAGTATGGTTCGGGCTCGCTGATAAACACGACTCTCGAACTTCAGGAGAGGAGAAACTAAAGATTTTCGTTGAACACAGGAAGATAAAAATGAAAAATAGATTCTGAGAGATGCTAAATGGGGTGAACAGAAGGCACTATCCGAAAACCGAGGACAAAACCGCCCAAGTCAATGAAGCGAGACTGAACCAGCTGAGCACACTTGTCCAAGAAAAATTTGCAACACGAAAAGCTCTAGACAGTCAAAAGAAGAGGCAAGAGAAAACTATCTGACTTCAGAAAGAAGACTGCAATTTCTTTCCGGGAACTTTACACCGAATCTGCTAACAAAGACAGCGCGTCCTCCATTACTGAGTCATCCATCTCCAGGGAATAGCTGGAATCAAGACCAGATTCGTAGTCAGGCCCTGAGTGATTCAGAAAGGACTGCGGCGCTGAAGGAAGACTTTTGAGGTAATGGTCCAGAACAACGGCCACTAAAAAGAAAAATTCATACCATGTCATAATAGTCACTTCAGAATGATTGAGTATAGGCAGCTCGATTAGTTCCGTACCGTCTCCTGGAGGAGAACAGCCAAGGTGGCGAACGCTTTTCCCCGACAGTTCACGCATCAAATAATCAAAGTTTCGCGTGCCGCTGGAAAAGAATATGAGTTGCTCGAATATGTTAATCCCTTTATCTTAGTTGTGTAACTTGGGGAACTGCTAGACGAGTAAAGTAAACCGACGTTTGCGTTTGTAGATCGAAAACATCAGCATTCGGACTTGCAGGATCCTTCTGTGCAGTAAAGAACGATCCGGAATAGCTGGTAGAGGGAGTCGCAGTGGGCGAAAGTGCGGTGAAGTACCGACCATCCGCGGATCTAACTCGAACCTCTCTGAAGAAAGAGAGGACACGCTACTCGATGCTTTGCCCAATACGAAGGGAATAACCAGCTTACTCTAAAGGACTTCCGGTCGGTGAAGTTTGTTTGAAGACGTCAATCAAGGACAATGGTGAGTCCAACGCCAGTATCTGTAGACTTCCGCCGGCAGCGATGTCCGGTATCGAAATCTCTTGAGCGCCACCGGAAATGGTAGCCCAGTCTGCAAGAACGTCCATCGTGGCTGGTTCTGCTTGGCTTGTCACTACAAGGGAAAAAATAAGGAGCGGGAACACCACAGATGAGCGCGCGGCAAACAGACTCAACAGAATCGTCTTCCCAAGCGGCGCACGTTTTGCGTCACTGCCCAAAAGGTGCGCCACTTGGGGAAAACCATGGTGCCGGGTTTTGTCATCCGAGCTCGCAAATTCAATGACTTTCGGAGTTCGTGCATTTCCACCCCGGATGGTATACGCAATCAGACGCCGGAGTCCGAGTGATAATTCCCGTAAACAGTCATACAGCAGTGTGCCGAGGCTGAGCTAAGAGGAAATCACTCACAGGTTTCTTCCACCTTCTGCGATCCATCCGCAGTTTCCGGCCTGGGATTCGCACCTCCGTTTGAGAGAACTGCAGTCTTCGAAGTCTTCTTTGTGGAGCGAGAGAGATTCTGATTCGCTTTGTTGCTATCTTTGAGCTGTTTATCCTGTAGTCGCTTCAGTCGACGCTTCTCGTTGGCCGCCATTCTTTTATCCTCTTTCACCGAATTCTTCTTCGCTCCAACCTTCTCCCCGTCATTAACAACGCCTGCCGCCATCATCCTGTAATGGCCAGATTGCTTTCTGGTACGACACGGACTATCCGTTTGGAACTTGGGGGTGAGGGAGTCCCTCAGACTTTCCAGCTCTGCGCTCAAACTTCGCCTGTAAGTTGATATGGAGTTCATAAATTCTTCAATATTCAACAAATCGGTTTCCGAGATTCCTTAGTAATCCTTACCGTTTTTGTTTTGTGGCAACTTGTGAAGAAGGTTCTTCCACAGGTTTCTCTTCCTGGTGTGAAGTGGAAGCAACGCTTGCCAGCTGGGTTTTCTGGCCGCCGAACAGAAGAGAAGATTTGCGAGAGAATTTCTTCCTAAGCTTCTGAAGCATCGTCGGCTGCGCTTTCCCAGCTCTCGAGTCTCTCTTCTCACCAGTCAATTTCCGTACCCTAGACTGCTTCAGGTCCTCCGGCATCGTGTCCAACAGATCGCCACCTAACTCCAGGAAAAAAGCATCCTCTTGGCCGATGCACAGAAGCTGCCGATGAATGCGATACTCTTGGACGTCGAATGTCACCGGCTGTAAGGGCTGGAAGCGCTCGAAACACGGGTAAGTCTCGGTTTCACCTTTCCCCATCGGAAATGAATATCAAGGGTCAGGACATCATTCGGAAATCGGAAGCAGAAGGATAGTGGGGAAGACCGCATTTTTTAAGATTAATGCGATTTCTTTCTTACACAGGATGTGCCGTGTGCGGCAGGAAAGACGCGCCGGTTGATCATCAAACGAGGTGGGTTGATTTACTGATTTGTTTATACAGTTCACGCTGAAACAGAGTCGCGAAATGAGCAGTCTTTCGAGTTTCTGATTGATGGTCTAGTGAGGAAGGTCACGAAAGTGCGATACATCTTGGCCAAGAAACAAATCAAAAGGCGCGAGCGTACTGCCTTTGATGTGAACGATATAGTGTGCCGTATGCAGGTGCAGGAGTGCGCACCACTGCCAGGATCTCTATGGTGCAGGTCCGTGCACTGAGCTTTGCGCAGTGCCAGCAGAGGATCTTGTCATCGTTGTGCCAGACTTCCTTTCGCTCGGTGCCAATGGAGCTACGGTTGTTCTCTTCTTCTTCACAGGCTGCTTCACAAGACCAAGAGCTTGTGTTAATGCAGTTCGGTACCCCGTACTGATTATCAGGTAGATTAACTACGGAAAAGAGGATCACAGCTTCGTTCGGAAGATGCGGTAGAGGTAGGCTTCGGAAATCCAAGCCGCAAAGGTGTATTGTGACGTTATGGTAAAACCGCTGCACCAGCGTATCGGTCAGCTTTTAGTTCGCTTTGCGATGACGTCACAGGTAACCCTGTCTGGCAATGGCTTAGCAATGGCTCTACTCTCCAGATCGCGAATCATCGAGGAGGACTTACCGGATTGATCGCGAACTCAGCCACAAAGCCAACCTTCAGCCAGTAAGTCAAGCCTTGATACTGCACGAACAGCCTGGGAGCTACGGACCAGACAGCAGTGTAGGGAACTGCACACAGGCAGCACCAAATCAAGGAAGCCAGCATGGCTTTGGCAATGACCAGTCGTTTCTTCAACACGGTTCCTCGTCTTTGAGGCTGCGGGGACATTCTCGCAGCCCTGATCTTGATAAACGCCGTGATGAATATAGGCACCGAAGCCACACCGACCAGAGCATAAGGTATGACTACCGTCAAGAAAACCAGAAATCCTCCGCGACGTTCGGTAACTCTAAGCGAACACAGTCCGTTGGACGACCTCTCGAGAAGCCCTCCGAACTTCCCACTAGAATGTAGGCCGATATCGATGATGCTGATAGCCCAAGCTATGGCTATCATCAGGGCCGAAACCTTACGACTTCCGACACGATTGTACTGATGAGGAAAGCAGATAGCAGCGAGGCGGTTGACGGCGAGGCAAACGTCGGCCCAGCTGGTGGCGGCGATGGCCACTTGGTACATTGCGTAGAAGACGCAGTGGCCAGGATGGGGAAGAAGCCAGGTTAGGCCGAGGTAGCTAAAGTAGGTAGCGACCGTCACGCCGAAGGACAAGACGAGGGAAAGGAGGAAGCCGGCAAAGGCCAGGTTGGCCACGAGGAGCCGCGAACCCGGGCGCGATTGGCGGTCGTTGTACGCGGCAATGATGAGGGAAAGGTTCGTCAAGCCTCCGAAAAGGTGAAAAGTGGTGCTTAGCACGAACCAGCTGGTGATGCTGGACGGACTGGGTAGGGAAGGTTCTTCGAAACTGCCGTTGAAGTTTCCGAGAACGGTTGTGACATTGCTGCCTTTTGCAGAGTCGTTGGTTGACAGATCGAGGTACTTCATAGCTGACTGGGAATTGTGAAACTATGACAAGGTGTGCTCTGAACATCAGAACCGCAAGAAGAATATCTCAGTCAACAGTTTAAACAGCAATCGAGAATCGCGGTTATTTTTCTGGGGAAACGATTGGGACGCGATGGAATTAATCTGTTTGACGCCGTGATCACGTGAAACAAGGGAAAAAGCAAGATTAATCCCCAAGAGGGAAACAACAAAAAGCAATCAGCCAGTGGAAGGTTTAGAGATTCTCCGGTATGAATTTTATGCTGAAGGTTAAGTGGATAAAGGTGTTGTCGCGGTTCCTGGTGACGCATCAGTTGACTTCAAGTGGGAATGAAGCCCATGAATAATTAGACGATTTTGATCAAGAGGGAGAGTATTCATCTGTTTCCTGTCCGCTCAGCAAGCTGTGACCTGGTCACAAAGATTTTTGTCAAGATCTGGTGTTGACTTCACCAACCAATAATAATTCCCGTATATGCGTCCCAGAATCACTCACGAGCCTCCCATCTCTCAGGTAACCCTGTACCCATATTTCGAGTTTGACTAAGCGATTTGTCCACCGCAAACCGCCAAGACAAGGCAATTTACCGGATGTAAAAAAACGCACGCAATGTCATGAAAAAGATGTGTGAATATTGTACACAATCGAAATGTGACTAAAAGTCGGAAGCCATACAGCACCGTAAAATCACACTGAAAAACTCTTCTTCATGGCTAAAACGAGAACAAATCTTTTGCCAGCAGAATAAGCTTGAGGAGAGTAACCAATAAATACATAGTATACAACTTAGTCGACACTCAAGCTTTCTGTACCACCCCCGCATAAATTGTAGGCTACCCAGACTCTGTAAAGGTTTCTCCTGAGCCCGCCCGAACCTACAACGGTGCGGAAGCAGTTGTAAAGTCTAGTTTCGCGTACTCGAAGGAATTAAAAAACCCGCACCTGTATTAAAAGCCCAAAGGATGCTCCTGTACAGCCCCGCCCTTCTCGCACATCTGCTGCGCCAGTTCGGCCATGGCCTTGAAATTACCAACGTCGCGCTTCGACTTTGTCATGAGGAGGTTCGCCGTTACTCTTTGCGCCGCCTATAAGAAAGATTCACTCGATAATGCCAATAAAAAACAAAATAAGGAGTGTCTTCTTACTTCGTGACAGAAAGTGTTGACCAGCTTCACTTCGAAATCTACAGTCTCCTTATTATCCTGTAGCGACTTTGTTACTCGCGAAAGAATAACGGCCATACTGTACAGGTCGATCGCCGCGTCGGCGACTCTCTTCAGGATGAACTGCTCATCTGAAATTCAGCCAAGAAGAAAATTGATTTCATGAGATAAACTCATTTGGGAGTTCGGTAAAAAAATCCGACCAAATATCGTTTCACCAAATGGCGCACTCCTCCAGTGTTATATAGCTGTAAACGTGCGCCACTTTGGAAAACGATCTAGTCGAATCTGGTCAACGAGCTCTCACTTGCCGGATATTTTCCCCCCAATGCTCTTACCGACAATATTCGTTCGGTACTTGACCAGCAAGTTCTCGATGGTCTCGCCGAACATGCCAATACCGACAGCCAGCATCTGAGCCGAATCCTTGAGTTTTCCATCGACTTGACCATCCAACGATGGACCGCCACTTCGTACTCCGATCTTCCTCAGACCGCGAGTCATGCCTTCGTTCAAGACTAGACCAAGGTTACCCATTGGGTTTTTCATAGCCTTCTGGAGTTCTCGAAGGTGTCCACCCGCGTACTGCACACCAGTCAGAGCGACGAAGAGCCTGAGGATGTCGTTGGAGCCTTCGAAGATTCTGAAGATGCGCAGGTCGCGAAGTACTCTCTCGAGGCCAGTCTCTTTCATGAAACCCATGCCACCGAACAGCTGAATGGCTTCATCGGTGGTGAACCTGTTAACGGAGATCGTCAAATATCGGTAAATCAGCGTGCGTAGGCTAATCAGTTGCGTCGAACAGTATGCAGGTACATGTCTTCGAAACATGCGTCAGCACTGTCATTCACCTACATACTCCATACGAGACCAACATCAGCCACTCCCGTATGCTGGTACACAACTTTCACAAAAGCGCCCAACCATTATGCAACCGCATACACATTAGCTATTTTCAAGGACTGTGTCAGTATGGGGGGTGTATGTCGGAGCCAAACGAGATGATAGAATCCTTACTTGGACACAGTGAAACTTACCAGGCAGCTTCTGAGCCGTAGATTTTACTGATGGCGGCTTCCAGCTGAAAGTCCTGATGCTTCTGGTCCATGATACCACTGATGTGGTACGCCATGGACTCGGTAACGTACTGGACCATCTGCATACGAGCCAGCTTTTCCTGGATGGCACCGTAGCTGTTGATGAGGTTCCCGAACTGGTAGCGGCTGTTGGCTTGATCGACGCACTTCTTGATCACCGCTCGCATCGTTCCCGACATGGCAGCGGCCATACCGAACCGGCCGTTATTCAGGATGGCCATCGCGACCTAGAAGCCCGATTATTACAGCCGTGAACCCAAATAAAAGCCCGGGAAACAAACTCGACGAGATCGTTCATCTGAGTGGCGCAGGTTTGCGGTGTTAATGACGTAAAGAGTGCGCCACTTAGTGAACGATTCGATCCAGTTCACCCACTGAGCTCCAAGATGGTTCTCAATTAGCGGCGTGTTCCAAAGTCGAACAAGTGCAGACCTCCGAGAGTAAATGACTTGAAACACAAACCTTGAAACCGTTTCCGACACCGCCCAGGACATTTTCCACGGGGATCTTGACGTCGTCAAAGTACAGCTCGGTGGTGTTGGAGCACTTGATGCCCATCTTCTTCTCAGGCGCTCCGTTCTTCACACCCATGCCTCGCTCGACGATGAAGGCGGTAATCTTTTCCTTGACGTTACCTTCTTCATCCTTTACGTCCGTCTGCCAAAGACAAGGGAAACGAGACGATTTTAACCAGGAACCCATGAGGCATTAACCTGCATAATTATCGAACGTGAATTCTTACCTGGGCAAAGACGGTGAAGATTTCAGCGATGCCGCCATTAGAAATCCAGATTTTCTGGCCATTGAGGATGTAATTTTTGCCGTCTGGAGAGAGGACTGCCTTAGAGCGGATGCTGGCGGCGTCACTTCCGGCGCTGGGTTCTGTCAAGGAGAAGGCAGCGAAGTGCTCGCCAGTGGCCAGCTTGGGCAGGTACTTCCTCTTCTGCTCTTCCGTACCGGCTAGCATGATACCCTTGAAGCCAATGGACTGGTGGGAACCCAGGAAGATGCCAATGCCCAGATCGTTCGCGCCAACGATCTCGACCAACCGAGCATACTGTGTGTTGTTGCAACCTAAGTATGAGAAATATTCCAAACAATTAATCCCAAATATTTTATTCGGCTGACGCATTTCTAAAAACACCTCAGAAGTTTTAACTACGAAGTACCTAAGCCGTTGTACTCGGGAGGCACTTGGAGTCCGAAAGCGCCCAGCTCAGCCAACTGCTTCGTCACTTCCGGCGGAACTTCCGCCTTCTCGTCGTTCAGCGCTGGGTTGACGCCCTCAGCGAAAAACTTTGTGGTTGGCTCCACGAAAGACTGCAGAGTCGAACGTTGTTCTTCGTCCAAAACATTCGGGTACGGGAATATCTAAAACCAGCATTCAAACAGATCAAACACTGAAAACTAGCTGAAGACTGAAGTCATGAAATTCATACCTGCTCTGTTACAGCTCGCCCACGGAACAAATTTGCCACGAAAGACTTGGACTCCATCGCCTTCTTTTCCATCCTAGCCTTCTTGTCCCGTGTTGGCTTAACATCTTTCGTTGCATAACTGCCCTTTCCAGCCGTAGCTAAAACAGAAAACTATGAGGAAAAGCAACTCTACCCGCGGGACACGTACATGCATACACAATGCTACAGCATTCTACCGAGTGCGTGAATGCAGGTGAAGGATCATGAAAAAACGTAGAGAAGAGACCAAAACCATCATGTTCCTGCATACACGCGGAACACTATGCTGGCTAGGGGCTACAGTACGCAGGCGCCCGATACTCACCTGATTCCTTTGAGCTAGACTTTGCGAGCCTTGGGATGGATTCGCTTCTGCTTGGCCTTTCATTGTACGCTTCCTTTCGTTGGGGAGCAGCGGCAGCGTACAAATCAGTGCTGGAACTGCGAAAACATCATCCATCAGGGCATGATGAAGCAGATAAATTCCCATTCTGCAAACGATGAATTTACCTAGTTACGGTGGAGGAAGAGCGCAGTAGAATGTGAGCAGGCGCTCTGGCAATTCTGGCTAACGTCGACATCTGCTGCATCTTGAAGGAATTAGTGAAAATATTCCAAAGGCGGATCTGGGATGAGGACCCGTTGGGTGGAAAGTTCAGAGATGAGCAAAGTACAGAATGATGAATGATCTTCTAATTTCTTCCAAGAAAACAAATGAGCGTCGACGTCGTCTGGTGACGTCAAGTCATGTGCCGCGTCAGTTACGTCAGGACCGACCGTCGACTTGATGGACAGCGCCGTCCAACTACAATGATTGCCGAAGGGAAAAGGGAGGAGCGATAATCGTACCTTAATTGATTTAAGGTTGTTGATTGAATGTAAACGAGAGAATCTTCAATCCTCTTTGCTGGGAGGATTCCACAATCTCCCATTTTCCGCTTTTCTGTCCTGAGATCTTTTTTGTTGCGGGTGGAATCATCGAGCGTCGGACTAGGATGAGTCGTTTTGTATGCGTGTCAGTGCGGAGAAACCTCCTATCCAACAGCAATGGGTGCCACTTCGCACCTCGGCGCTTCATGGCAGGCAACACTGAAAGAGGAGGATTCAACGAGGAAGGGAGTCCCAAGCCAAAGCATTCGTCCGTAGCTGGACAATCCAACACCAATCCTAATGCGAACACTGGACAACACAGGGAGCCTTCTTACGGAAGTTCAAGCTCCGTCTATTCAGGTGAGAAGTCTTGTCAGAGTACATCATTAACATGCATACAGGATGTCACTATAAATGCAGGTGACCTGATGCATGCATGTGCATGTCTTTGCGGATGATCGGGATGCGACACGCACAGGGTATCTCATCGTACCGATGGGTAACGGTGTCGGTCTCTGTATCTACGTGTCTCATGTTGAAATATGACGTTCCAGATCATCGGATGGAGTCCCAAGACACGATAGATCGCCGGAAAGAGAACTTAGCATCTGGACCAAAGAGTGCCCAAGACTTTGCCAAGGCCATGATAGAAGAAAACAAGACAAACGCTGCCAAGCTGGCCGCCCGCTTGAAAGATGGCTATCTAACAGAAGACGATCGCGACTTACCCGAAGGAAAGCCACATGATTGGAGGGCAGAAACTGGGCAAATTACCGAGAAACGCCGCGATAAAGAACATGCAATATCGAGCATGCCTGAACATCTGAAACCTATTGATAAAAAGGCCGGGATCGAACCCATCCCTAAGTTGACCGATGAGATGCACGCGCCTAGTCGGCATGAGCCGGTGGAAAGAGGATATAATTCTGATAAAAATGACATAACACGAAATTTATAATCTGTTCATATTCGCTGCGTCTTCTGTCCCTCTTCAACCGAGCTGCGTTCGCTGTACTAAATTTATGCTGTTCTCATGCGGTATTCTTCCAGACGAAAGAGTACTGATGTGATCAAGCAAGTACAACAGTAAATTTTCCCGGTTTTTGTGCGGGAATTTGTGGCACCTGAAGGCCACGAAAGCTTAAACGGTATGCAAAACTATTCATCATGGTGAGAAGAGAGAATTTTCAACCTAGACGCGGAAGTAGATCTTCGATGGAATAATCTGGTTCTTCATCCTTCCCTCGAGTCTGTCGAACCGCTGACGGCGAAGAGTCGTCACCAGCCTCACCAGTAAAACTTGAGAAATCGTTCAACATGGAAAAAAGGCCGGCAGTAGCGACAGAGCTGACAGGTCTCAACGACATGCAACTTCCGGGTCGCGCCAAACACATGCGCGAGAACAAGGAAGGGGCGGGAGAACGCCCTGGATCTCCGGCAGCCTGCTGAATCTCTTCAATCTGTCGCTGTTGCTCCTGCAGCTCGTCCAGCTTAGCTCGAAATCGCAGGACTTGTTGCGCTGGAACATTCAACTTCCAACACAAGCTTAGCAGCAACTGTAGACCTGGAATCATTATAGAACCAAGATCAATGGGATGGTCGCCGCGTTCTTTTATCTCATTTCCTTACAAGGAATATCTTCAGGGTGGCTTTCGTGAGTTTTGAGGCATAAATCGAAGGCTTCGGTAACGCGCCCGCCTCTTCGCATCGCAGTCGCCATCAAAACTTGCCATGTCGCATTATTCGGTCTGAAAAGTGATACATGTGTTATCGCTGGTTTCCCTGAGAGGTTGAATGTACCTCTTACTCGATGCGAAAAGCTTCAGCATAAAATTTCAACGCCTTTTCCGGCATGTCCTTTTCGACCGAGTACCGTGCTAACCACTCGATGACCGTGAGGTCCGTCGGATCTAGACTGTGTGCACGATTGTAATGCCAGGCCGCGGTGTCGTCATCGCCCAGTGAAGCAGCCAGCCATCCAATACGACTATATAACGCCACACTGTCCTCGCCGTCTACACGGACGCTGAGGAGCGTGTGGAGTGCCGATGTTGTGTCTCCTTGCAGACTTTGTCTGTGAGAAGCAGTCCGGGTAACGTTAGTTTCATGCTTGGTGGTCGTCGGGAGAGAACCTTACAGGTCGGAAACCTCCAGAGCGATATCGCAAGTCCACGGTCGATCCAGCGAAAGCATAGCTGAGAGTGCTTCGTCATTCCTTCCAATTGCTTTCAGGGTCAGACCTACGTTTCGGTAGAAAACAGGGTTTGTTTTTCATCTTCGTACGACTTGAATGAATGTGCTGTGTACCTTTGTAGAGTAGTCGTTTGTTGTTCAAGTCGGCGTCCTCGCACCCCAAGCTGCTGAAACACTGTAGCGCCGCGTCGTGATTTCCCATAGCGAAATGCGCACAACCAAGGTTCAAACGACCTACATGCAAGGCCAAATAAAGTCTGCAAACGTCCAACGATGGAACCAAGTACTTGCCGCCAGGATCTTCCGGGACGGCATCATGAGCTTTGTTGGCGTGTTCTAAAGACTGCTCGAAGAGTCCCAACTAAAAACAGCACGAGGAAGCGGTCAGTTTTCAGTCAGGACCGAATTAAAGTAGCACTGAGCACCGATCGAGCCGGAAGTCGATACCTGGAAGTAAGTCCAACAGCGTAAGGTTGATACTTCGAAGAGCAAATTGCTGCTCAAGTCCAAACAATCGAAGTCGGATATTTTTTCCAGAACCTAAACGAGAAAGATTTCGGTTTGTTGTACAAACAAAGTAATGAAGGGCGGTGCTGAAAAGACACCGCATCACATCATAGTGGCGCATGACGTATTTGCAGACCATGCATCAGCCTCCTGATCAGAGCATATACCGCGCGGATTGGTTTGGGAACAGCCGAGGCTTTCAGTAATAATCACCTGTTGTACGTCACCGTTTTCGAGCAGGTCAAAGCAATGCTGTAGGTCCATTTCCGTCGCGACCGACTGCCACGACGAACGCTTCAACTCGTCTTCAGTCCATTCTGGCGAAACACCCAAAGCCAGCATCAGCTGTGTCGCGTTTTTTGTCAAGTCTGTACAACTGGAGTGAAGTGCGGAAGGTGGCGAGCACTGCGAGCAATGAATATACAGTAGCTTATGGTATGCGTCTTGGATCTTCTCCCAAGTAGCTTCTGTCTTCACTAGGAAGAGAAGGCGACGAAAGGACGCCTCGTGGTTGTCGTTAGCCTCCGCAACGATCTCGTTGTACTTGAAGGCCAAATCGTAGCGACCCAGTGCGGAATAACAAGTGGTTAGTTGGCTGATCAAGAAGTTCCTGGAAAACAAATCGTAGAGAAACACAGCTAGTGCAGGATTTCATCCGCCTCCCGAACCTAAAGGGAATTTCTTGCAATTCGACATTTCCTGCCTCTCTTCTTGAATATTACAGTGCTAAAACAAGTCTCTTAAATTTTTGGAGTTTTTTAATCTGAAACGCTCTGGGTACTGTACCATTCCGAGCCAGAAGAAAAGACGTTATCATCGAACAGAGTCAGCCAGATCTGCAACGCTTTGTCGAAGTCGCCATTTTCTTGGTACAATGTTGCAAGAGAAATGTTCACGGTTGTAAGGTCTCCCTCGTGCTGGGTAGTTTGCCGCAACAAGTTCAGAAAAACCTTTTCGGCCTGTCGAAACTTGCCGGCGAGAGCCAATGTCTGTCCGTAGTGGAGAGTGACCTGTACGACGTCCCACAAAATTCACAAAATGAGTATTTAAGCTATGGTATTACAGTAGAAGCCCGCTATTTAAGTCATACCTTAAGTATCAGCGAGCTCAATGACAAATCGCTATCTTCGCCGTGGCGGAAGTTAGCTGCCTGATGCTGCAAACGATTGCAGAGTCGTGCGGCTTCTTTTGATTTTTCCAAAGCCTGGAAAATGACGAGACCATTGAAACGATCTGCTCCTCACTAACGTGCACGTGTACATGTACCAGTGATTTGCTTACTTCGTCGATCTTGCCTTCTGCTCCAAGATAGATGCTGTCCACCAGGACACTCTCGAGTACTGCTTGGGGAGCATCCGACCCTTGGTCTTCCTCTCTGCTGGAAAAAACACTACATAAGCAAAGTACTATGGAATAACAAGATTGAGAAACGTCCACTGAAAGGATACTAACAAAATCAACTAACGTAACCTCTCCGTAGTGGTAAGTTCCTCGAGCGCTGCTTACACCTGGGTCCGCAGTTAGAGGTTGGCGTGTTGAACATAGGCTGGATGGTGGTCGTGCTGACGCAGTATTCCGAGCGAATGCCCTCGACAACGCTGGGCGGACAAAAGTACGAGAATTCGATGCGTTACTGCGAAACGAACTAACACTTTCAGGTGACACAGCGGAAGACAACTCAGAGCGAAAAGCGCCACCGATTGATCCAAATCCTTCATAGATATCGTCGGCCATCTCTGCAAGCATTCGATGGATGATTAACGACTAAATTTCGTACGACGCAGAATTTTCGTTACCGACTGGTGGTTCCATTTATACAACTTGCACAGAGCAGTGCGCAGCGAACGTCTTATCCCTATGGCTACGACATCATCCAGGTCTGGAAGAACACCAACAACCGCAGAAGTTGTTCATCCATCTAAATACTGAATGAATACATGAGATTTTCTACCTTGGTTGTTGATTGATCGCGGTGAAGTATCATCAGTTTCTGACTGCTTGTGAAGATGGCTGCCCGAAATGTTACCTCCAGTCAAAGCGAGTATTCCGTGCGAGGCGGTATCACTGTCAACCAGGACCTGAGTAGCGCACCCGTCTACGGAGCTCAAATACCACAAGCACCTGCTTCGACTGTTATTGGCGACATGCAAGGTTTCTCCCCCAACCACCCTGTTCCCGATAAGCAAGAGCCACGCCCTTATTCCGATGCTCTGACCGACAGAATCGAACAGCTCGGAAGCACGACGAGTTTGATGACTTCAGCAGAACGGGAAGAGGAACGGCGCCAAGTCGCCGATGTACTGGAGCAATTGGACAACCTCATACGGCGCTCTTCGCAAACCTCTGTGGACGGGGGGCTACAGAATGCGAAAAGAAGTGATCACGATCTACTCGAAGGAGACTACAACCCTTGAGGTCGGGAAAGATTCGTTGTCGTCGATGAAAGTTGGTCCTTCCTATTCCTAACCAGCCACTGCCAACCTCTAGCTACGCTTTTGTTTCACCTCATGCATGTGCGTACGTAGCTTTTGGTGCTTGCTGCAGACTTGGAGTTTTGACAAATTTGTTCGCACTTGAATCGTGTCTCGGCAACTGCCCGAAACAAAATGGCGGACTTTACACCTACGCTGTATTCGGTCCAACATTTTCGAGAACTGTCGAAATTGTCTTTTGTTTTCTAAAGTTAAATGTATTTGACGATGGCGCTCTTGCCGAGTGCAGATACCTTAACATTGAACAGTTTCCGCCTCGGCGATGAAAGCACGTCCTACAGCGAACAGACTTCCTTGTTGATCGACATTACTCAAAGTGAAACTCTCGAACAGCTACTAGCGCGTTATTCCGGCGACAAGTCCAGCAGAGCAAAGACCGGGATTGATGACTCGGAAATGCATTCCATGGGTCTGGTTGGCAGTTGCTTCCCGTGGATTAGGAGCCTGAATAAGAACTACCGACCAGTCAGTCGGGGAAGTTTACGCTCGTGGTCCCAGCACCGAATCTTCAACGATTACTCTAAATGGCCTTGTGTGACCTACCAACCGAGCACGACGCGCGATACGAGGTGGAAAACTTTGTGCTGCTTTTATTGTGTGCCTACAACGAAAAGATTTAATACAAAATAGCTAGTCAATTCGCAGTAAGTATTTCTTAGTCTTCGTAAACCCAATAGCGTCGCGCCAGGAGTGCGAGCGGTGGCACGGTGACTTGCGCAATGAGACCTGGGTAGACAGATAGCTATAGACGAAATATCGAGGTGTTTTAGTGACCGAATTCTCATTTCTTTTTCTTGATTCCAGGAGGTCTGGATATACTTTTGCTATGGTTGTCGGTCGTCCCTCCGGCTTTCACTCTTGCTCGTCTGTCGGGGGAGCTCGGAGACGAGCTGTCTGTCACTCCACTGGCCAAATCCGGAGCTGAGGGGCTGGTTTCTGCTAGACCGAGGTGCACCCGAAGCCTGGTGTTTTTTTCTTTTACTTTATCTATCTCCTGTTGTAACTGGTGAATCTTGTCTACTAGCTGCTCCAGCTTTTGTGAACTAGGATTGGCACTAGCCGCCACGATTTTTGTCTTAATCATCCTACGAGCGCACTCAGCCATAGTTCGTCAGACTTCTTTAACTCATCTACGACCGATGAGTTATAATGTTGAACGTACCTACTCGAGCAAGTTCGCCGGTTTGACTACCGTTTGCTCCTTATACGCGTACGACAGTACTGTAAAATTATCGTGCAATGCCCATCTGAAATTTTGCAGGGAAATCTGCACACGTTACGTACTACACACTTCACGTACCATTCCCGATCAGTTGCATCACACCCGACTTCTCCAGATAAATCCGAAACTCGGCTTCTTGGGCGGGCAACAAGCCGGCCACCATGTTAAGGGTATCTGCCAGCGCCATCTGAGACTAAGCCTCCTACACAGTACAGCAATTATTCACAATGTGATCATAAATGAATAAGGATTGGAAAATAGCCACTGCCAAAATACGGTCTCTCCACTGCGGTTGTCCGGCAATTGTCACTTCGCAGTTACTGTACGTGTACAGAACAGAGAACATGAAGAGAACAGCAAGCGCCGCGAGCGAAATTAGCAAATGACTGTTCTCTGACAACACCATGAATCTGACAACACCATGAATCCGGGCCTCTTTATGCTTTTGCAAATTGGCTTGCGTTTTGTGCATGGCTGTAATTTTACACCATGATTTCACGTACCATTTTGCTTCAAAAGTGAGGAACAGTTGGGTCTAGCTGTCCCGCCGTGGTTTTCGCCGGACTCCGAGAGAAGTTAATAATTGCAAGTAGATGAGAGACGCAGTTCAGAAGTTGAGAACTTGAGTTGCAGCTGCAGACTTGCAGTTGAGAATTTGGAAACTTCTCGATGAGAACTTGACTTCTTGAGCTTCCTCATTGTCAAATGTCAATTCCTCCCGAGTCCCGACGAAGTCCGGGCCCCGAAGTCACTGTAGAAATTGCGAGAAGGGATCAGATACACGGCCATACACCATTCTTTGCGAAACACAGGACTGTTTTGATTCTACGTGGTGCAGTGTGTGAGTTAGCGGGGTACGAGGTGCTTTTTCGTTCGAACGAGTTGATTTTTGATTGAGCGCGGGAAAGCAGCCTCATTATTTTTTAGTCTTTTTTGGCCATTCCCGTCTTCTTCCCCACTTCTCCCAACGACCTGGACAGACTTCCAGAAATACCTACACATACAGTTCTCTGATGGTGTAAGATGCTAACGCTACGTGTGTCTTCTCACTTTGCAGGTGCGCTCCGTGTACAGTCCCGTCAGCTGACCATTCCCCTGCACACGTCCAGCTTCGCCTCCAAAGATGTCAAGCTCGCCACAGACCGTTTCAGTGGCAAGATCAAGGACCAGCCCGATGCTGACCAGGGAATCAAGTTCACTCAGAAGGAGTACCGTCAGAGTGCGGGCCAAGGAGTGCCTGCCAGAGGTGATGACTACTTCGACAAGAACCTCAAGCTGAAACGTCCCCTTTCGCCCCACATATCCATCTACCAGCCTCAACTCCCATGGCTCATGTCCATCACCCATCGTGTCAGTGGTGTCGCGCTGAGTTTAGGTCTCAGCCTTGCTTCTGTAGGTATTCTTCTGGCTTCACATGACTTTGTCCACTACGTGGATGTTATCCGAAGCATGCATTTGAACCCGTACCTGATCATGACGGTGAAGTTTGGCGCAGCCTGGTTCTTTACCTATCACTACCTGAATGGCGTTCGCCATTTGTTTTGGGATAACGGCAAGGGTTTCAAGCTCCCAGAAGTGTACAGAAGTGGTTACGCTGTGCTAGCTTTGTCTCTCCTAACCGCAGCTTATCTGGTTAGCCTGAAGTAAAACAGGAAAATTCTATTTTTCGCCATTTTTATCCGAATTTCATTTTTCCTTTTTAATCCAGTCGATCAGATCTGTTTCAATCAATGGTCAGGTTAGCGTGTGGTTCGTATACATGGTAGTCTACTGGTCAATAAAAACGCATTATTAAGCCACGCATGATGTCATGGTCCATCTCTTCAGATTCAAAACTAAAGTGCTTTCCACGTGGCCAGCTGAAGGCTAAACTCACGAGGGAATCACGTGACGAGGCTAATTGCCTGAATCACTCATTTGACTCATGTCTTGACCGTTGATTGTTGATCACTCAAGTGCTTTCCGGACCACGGAGAATGACTCGGAGTTTTCGTTCCGGCTGCGTTTGTGTTTCTTCCGCAGTCCCACTGTCACTAGTAGTTCTTTCATCGAGATCTGGAAGAGGACGTTGTCAGTGGAATAGTGAGAGCTATAAGTGACGATAAGTTCGATTAAAGCTGGGTGCACGGGTGAAACGTTCTGTTCAAAAATGCAGGTGAATTGTCGACTAATCTCCCAAGAAACCTTTACCATTCCTGCCGAACCCACGACGACGGTAAGTGAGGTTCTGCTGTCAGATCCCCTTTGCTCTTGGTTGGTTTGAAATAAAAGGTGCGCTGTGTTCTAGGTAGCGGAACTGAAGAAGAAAATTGAGGATGTGAAGGGAGAGAACTTTAAAGCGGACCTGCTAAAACTGATTTATGCAGGTAAACAAACAGCTCTCTCTACCCTTGTTCGTTCGCGCATGTGTTGGCTGTGGACTCGGTATTAGTGAGCCACTTGTGTTCTCAATGTTTCACTCTTGCCCCGTCATATTCGCGCATGTTTCGAGTTGGTATTCTGCCACAACGCGCCACTTGAAATATTTGACTTTCTTCCGATTCGTTAGCGGAATGGGTCGGATAAGTCGGTTTCTCAATTTCTATTTCAGGCAGAGTTTTAGATAACAATCAAGCAACCTTGGAGAGCATCAAGTTTGTCGAGACGGGTTTCATCGTCGTGATGGCGGCCAAAGCCAAACCATCGACCAAGCCGACAGATTCCTCTGCTCGACCTACGGCCTCAACGTCAACTACTTCTTCCACACCAACCACCGCCGCAACCGCCCCAGCTCCTGCACCTGTCTCCACGGCTTCGTCCACCACCATACAAGCTAGTCAGCCTCCATCTGCTCAGGCCGCTGCCACTCAAATACATGGCGCTTTTGGCAAAACACCGGCCGAAATTGGGGCTATGGTTGACGCCATTGTCGAGATGGGGTATCCCCGTGGAGAAGCTGAACAGGCTCTGAGAGCCTCCTTTTACAATCCGGAACGTGCTGTGGAATATTTGATCTCGGTAAGGGGATTTCTCTGAGGAGAAAATGTGAATTATCGGACACAGGGTTCGTCGGTTGAATCAACAATCAAAGACGACGTTCGTACTAAACACCCACCCATGTCGACTTGCGCGTTCTCGCAGTACAGTATGATTCTAAGTTCTAAGCTGGCGTTGAATGATTTACGCCAATGGTGGTGGCCGAGTTTTTGCTGGACGTTACTTTGACCGGACGTAAGGGATCTTTGTCTTTTCAGGGTATTCCTGCTGGAATAAGTGGTGGACCCTCCTTGTCTCCTCCATCTGGAGCACAAGCCGCCCAAGGAAACGCACCAGCGCAACCTCAAGGAGGTGGTGGAGCTCAACACAATGGTAAGAAGAGTTTTACTCGGGGAAGCGCTTACTGAAGCCTGAACTTCTGGGAAGGCTTGAGGTGTAAAGTTTTGACTTCCCGTTGTCTCTTTGCAGATCCTCTCGCAAACTTTCGAAACAGCGCCCAGTTCGCAATGATGCGGCAGATGATCCAGCAAGATCCCGCTTTACTGCCGCAGTTTGTCGAGAGCATTGGACAGTCCAACCCAGCTCTTCTGAATGTAAGTCAGTCTTTCAGTGTTGTTCGCGATTGATGGTCATCATCACTCGTCATTCTGCAGGCTATAAGAGACAACCAGGAAGCTTTCCTAGCCATGCTGAACAACGAAGAAGGCATGGAAGATGAAGAAGACCTTGAAGGGGAAGACTGGCAAGCCAACATTGCCGAAGCACTGCAAGCCCAAGGTATCGACCCTGCACCGTTGGGGGGTTTAGGCGGCTTGGGCGGTGCAGGTGCTGCGCAGGGTGGTGGTGGTGGTGGTGGTGTGGGACCCAACGCGCAGTATGTCAACGTAACTGCGGAAGAGATGGCTGCCATTGAACGAGTAAGGCTATTCAGAACTTCGGCAAATGACTTAAACAATATTGTTTTCCCAAGTGACGCATCCTCCAGCCAATTACAGTGATAACGTGCGCCACTTGAGATAACGAATCATGGTCAGTTCTTTTGCCGAAGTCCCATTTCATCCCTTTCATTCTTTTAAATTCTGTATTTATCTCTGAAAGTAAAGTGTTTATTTTGGGGTTTTCACAGTTGAAAGCACTGGGTTTCCCCGAGCAAGTCGTCATCCAGGCTTACTTGGCTTGCGACAAGAATGAAGAAATGGCTGCGAATTTACTCTTCTCGGGTCTGGATGAGTAAGAAGGGAGATGAAGTCGGAGAGAAAGTAACTGATAGCTTTTTTATATCTGCGAAAAGGAAAAAAACTGGAAAAGCTAAGGAAGAAATGGTTCGGTCGTCGCTTCTTTTTCTGTTGCATCCTGAAGTCTTCAGTGGAATGAACCGATAAACCTAAATTGGTTATTCCGAGTTTCATAGTAGTATATCTAGATGGAAAATTTTTTGCAGAGCTTGGTGGTCAATGAATCGTGAATGCTTTTTTCTTTCTTTGTTCGCGCCTTTTTCCGATTCGTAAGCTGAACGTAACGATGTTTCATTGTCGACGAGCTTTTCAATCTGGTAATAAACGTTGGAAAATTCCTGAGGACCACGTCCGAGGGGCGTATTCCCTGTAGGTGAAGAGGAATGGAATAGGGGAATGTGTGTCAAGTGGGTGCGATGGGTTCAAAAGACGAACGCCATTAACAGGCCCGGATGGGCATCGAATGTCGAGTGGCCCAACCTGCAATTCACAAGTCTCAAGTGGCACGCTCCCTCGGCGCCGATCCAGGGTTCGCTGTGCACCATCCTTTTTCCCACAGAGCGATGTAACTCAAGGCTGGATGATTGCGAACTGACAAGTTTTGTGAACTTTGCATTGATCTCACAAATCACAACAGAAAATGGGGAAGACGGGAACATGTAGGGGATGTCGGCGAATGATCTCACTTGGACCATTTCATTGTCAGTGGCGCGCGTTTTCGATGTTTACTGATTCGAAGCGCGCGCCTCTTGAAAAAGCATCCTGTTGAGTTCTCAAGTGGCGCACAATTTTAATATTGGTGACCGAGAGCGTGCGCGACTTGAGAAAATGATCTGCGTGAATTCATTTTCCGACGTCTTATACATATGTACTAAGTTTTCACATCACGACAAGTTGTAAAACAATTTCTTGATGACTGATGGGTTTCATATGTGAATGTGCAAAATGTCGGGTAAGACATACTTTCAGTAGAGAGAGAGCACGGATAGATTCGGTGAAGATTAACGGATGTCACGGATGTCATGGATGGCGTTTCGGAGTAGTTATTGCCGTACTTGAGATGTCCGTGGATTCTAGGCTGAGTTCATCTGACGGAAAAAACACAATCATTCGTCTTCATTGCGTTACTTGAGTTGTACACGTGTACGGTGTACCAAGTGTAGGCTTCGGCATAACTCTCTCTAAACACATCGTCCATCTTTGGAAAACACAATTTTTGTTTTCAACGCAAGTTCTATACTTTTGACGGTTCTCTGAATGAGGAAGTTAGGATACGACTGCACACCCAATCAATGAAATTCAAAGGATCAAATTCCCAGCTTGTAATGTGAGACAAGGAACCCGAGGCGTTCAAGGATAGTCTATAGAAAGTGAATTAGGCGCATCGATTCCTCTTCCACGCGATTAAAGCTCAAAAGCCGTCGGTTTGTTTTTCTTGTCAAATCAGAGATAATACCAAGTGCTAACATGCTCCAAGTACCAGGGTCAATGGATCTCGGTGTGCTCGTATTGGTGACTTGGTGTAGGGTAGGATGAAATAGTGGTTCCAGCCGCTAACAAGGGCGGGGCCGCATGGGAACAATGTAAACCTTCTGGCTCCCACTCACACCAAACGTAACTAACCGCAAGAGATTCCACATGATATATGTGATCACTGTACGATATAACGATGAAGCTCGATGCACCAGTCTTCCTGCGACTGTGGCCCGCTCTCACGGTTTAACCTGCGCAGAGGACTGCTTGTCGCTCTACTCATGTTAAAGTTTGTGGGTCTGGCTGCTTTTTTGTCTTGGACGGCTGATGAATAGTGCCACCCATCGTTTTGACATCTGTTCTTGAAAGCACTTCCTGATTCATTTATTTATGCTGTGAACACATCGCTCCCGCGCCCAGTCCTGTTGACACCGTTTGTGTTGTGCAATGACGATCGACGAAGCGAATGGCTACGCTGAGTTACTCCGAAAACGCAGCAGTGAAGGCAGCACTCCATTTATTCCCCCAAAACTGAACTAAAGTACTATTGCATTGATGCCTCGCGGAACTCCTGATTTAGCGGGATAGATTTCGGAGATGGAGTTACTTGTCCATACCGGACCGAAAGCACGCTCTTCCGAACCCCCACCGCTGGTCTTACTCACCGTTTTAGGGTTATTGGCTGTCAAGTTTGGAGTGGCTGACAAGGAAGTGCATTTTTGGCAGCCAAAGTATCCACCCGTTATCTGGTATCCGGAATATCCTATGTAAGTATTCGATATATCGCAAAAATATGCGAACTTCTTTCCTCGAAAAGAATACGCTTACGAACACAAACTCTTCAGTCTGGTGGGGCGAGCCAATTATTATTATTAGTCACTGTAAGGGTGAGATGAGCGGTTATTGCAATTAGCAATTGGGGTTAAGCTGTGATTAAGAGATTATTGACAATCATTGGGAATAATCTCTACTTATTCAGACAATATCATCATTTTCACAGTTTCCCAACCATTATGCACTACAAGATTAACACTGACGCAACAGAAAGCTTTCCTTTCCCGCACGGACTTTTAGTCTCCTCTTCAGACTGATTCGCTCTATGACAGTGGATCCAGATGGCCAATATTCGACTTAGCTCATTACTCGAGTAGAATAATGCACCGATCGACTTCTGGGAACTATTTGGAGTCTGGTCAAAGTTCCTCAGAAGTCTGGGGCCGAGAATTTTCAAGGAAAAACCCGAAACCTTCCCTTGCCCTTCTCGAATTTCATCAGGTGTGCCTCCACACTATGACCTCAGACTTTTGAGGAACCTTGCCCACAGCCCATTTGAGACTTGACAAATTTAAAGTTAACACAGACGGCGTTTGCGGCGCTCAGAGTTTCTTGGTGTGCGTCAAATTCGATTCGCTCAATTGGATGGTAAAATGGAAATTCGACCGTAGAAAAGTGTCGAAAAGCATATTACTGTGAATCGGGCGCGCACGCACGTGCTTTCGTACCGCCGTAACGAAAAGGTTTTTAACTCGTAATTTTTACTGTCCCATAATTAGCCATCGTGCGTGTACATACATAGTATATTGGCAATGATTTATGCGGTGCGCATGGTATTAGACTTAGAGAGGCTGCCCATCATGTCCTGTTTGACCCAAGAGTTAGTGTTGCTTCTTTACAGGTTCCACAATAGGACCCGGCCGGCGCGCATCGTGGTGCAGATGCACGACAGCCTGGACTTCTTCTGTCCCGATTACCTCAACTCGCAATATCAAAGCTTTACCGGTCCTAAAAAGAGGCCGACGGATTATGGAGCAGAGGAAATCTTTATGGTAAACAAAAGTGTCACACGATATGGTAAAATCTTCAATGGCCTACGTACCCGAGTATCTACAGCGAAATTTCGGGCGGTTTTGTTCGGCACGCCGTTTTTTTCAGGGTCAGGAAAAGTGGATTATATTTATGATCATGATTATAATATTGGGAGGCTGACCCTTGCATTTCAGCGTGTCAGGCATAAGCCCGTCTGATCCATCTGGGGATTGTTTACAGGTGAACGGAGAGGATTACCAGCAGTGCTTCCAGGACGATGCCAAAGAGCGACGTCTAAACAAGAAGCAGACCAAACTCTTACTGCGATGTCCCAACAAAATGACAGCCAACGACCATCACAGCAGCCGTCCCAACAACAACATCAAGGCCAAATATCAGTACACCGTTTCCTTCCGCATGTTCTCGCCCATGCCCAAAGGACCCGAGTTCAGCTGCAATCACGAATACTACTTTCTCGGTAAGATAGTTCTTTGAATGGGTTAACTCGTTGCCTGATCTACATCCAACATGCACGATGGTGGGATTTCAGGAGTTTACAATGTAGCAGCATCACATCAGCATGCATCTGGTCGTAGTCAAGATCGAACTGACGCGGTACTGTGTTCTACATCCGCTATGCGCCTTCAGATTTTCGTCTCCTGCCACGGTAAGATCCACTGGACAATATACAAAAGCTTATTAACATTACCTGCCGAAATTACAGATGACTTGGACGCAGAAGAACCAGTTTACGGTGTGGTTCCTCTGGTTTCGCCTAGCGAAACGCCAACGGCTTCTGCGGCGCCACCTGGCGAAGAACCCAATAAAGCCCGCGGGCCCATATCGCCGTCCTGGATGTTCCCCGATCCGCTACAGCACAGCGATACCGATAATGTAGGCTCTGTTTCTACAGCCGTACCGACGGCGCGTCCACCAGAGCGTCTTACTCAACGTTTGCCCAACATATCTAAAAGTGTGAGAAGAATAACACAGCTGGATCCTCAATCAGCCAATCATTCCAGACACCAGCCAACAAACGGGTTTCATACAAGTCGGCGTAAACATTCAAAGACACCACAGTCTACGGGGAGGAGGCCATCCAACTTCTCCACCATCGATAAAAGCATAGCAGTCGCTCCAGAAGAGCCGGCGGAAGTCAAAGTGCGCATGGTGGTCCAACAACTGCCGTCGCCTTTCGGTGAATTCCCCTCAAACGGAAGTTCGGCTGCATCCAAAGCGTCCATAAGAGCAACCACGAAACCAAGCAAGCGAGTTCTGGAGCAAGCGTCGGCTTCCCAAAGTAGTCGTTTACGTTCTTCGCTGTATTTGATATTGGCTGGAGCATGGGCTCTGTTTCCGTCGGTGAGCGTTCAGAAATAATGTTGCATGCGAGCTCGTCCAATGTGGGTTTGCCGCAATGTCAGATACGTGTGCGTGCCCGCAAAGGATGGATCTGTCCTGTCAGTCGTGCGCCACGGATCAAAAACTGCGGTAGCCAAACTATGTGGCCACTCAAGTCCAGAAAACAAAATCCGGTAGAATCACACCCTCAGGGGGAAAGAGTGACCTTGCTGAAGCCTCTAATATCGTAGGACAGTCCTGGGAGGTTGGACACACGTACGAGCTACACCGCACAATAGGATATGGCTCGACTTCTGCTGGTGCTACGAATTCCAATACGAGGCAGTCGTCGGCTTCTGTCATGTGGAGTTACTGATACAATACATGGCCGAACTTCCGATTCCGGATTGATTCTTATAGAATGACTGAGCAAGCCGTTTTGAAACCATCCCAAGAGGAAGAAACGACGAGTTCCAAGAGTGTTCGAAGAGAATGCTGTCGGCTAAACATGGTGATGGAAACTATCTGCTGAAATTCTGCAATACATGTTTTTACTTGGGTCCACCTGAATGTCACATAAACTTTGCGGGCGTGCATTGATTCGAAATTGTCCATCCTGCCAGAACTTGTTTGCAAACTTCTTTTTGCTCGAGCAGAACGAAGAACTTGTGTAATGCAGCGCTGCTGGCCACCCAGATGGCCGAAATGCAAATTCTCCTGTGAGAGTATCCACCAAGTGTCGTATACTGCACTATCCGGCAAAATCAAGTGATCAACGTTCGGCACCGAGGTGTAAGATCCTGCGACCCAGACTTGCGCCGCACACTTCATTGGGCGGTGCATGACGATGGTCCTAATTCAAAACCTTTTTTATATTTCGATTGTACCACGTCTTCCCGTGGACTTTACATTGTCACGTGATTTCAGTAATTTCAATTGCACAATCGGAACCACACTGGTTTCCCGCGTGGGATAGTGTTCTTCGTGAGTTCTATGAAGCATTTACACTGTCACTGTTTCTCACATAAGTTACATTCGTTTTATGCCTATATAAAGATGCGACTGGGAAACTAGCCAAGAACTGGTGAAAGCTGTCAGGTTTCTGGGTTCTCCGAGCATAACAGTGACAGTTGGTTGCAAGCTAGGTGAAATTTAGAAGCAGCACGATATAGGTTCAACCCGTAGGTGGCGCTGATCATGGTCCACCAGGCTTCCACATCGTGATGCAATGATGTGGTCGGTGGTAGTGAGTACAGTAATAATTCTGACTTTTACGTTACATCCCACGGACGAGCTTTTTAATCGGGAAAAGGCGATGGGATCTGAATTTACTTCGGGAGACCGAAGTAATCGTAGGAGAAAAAAACACGAGTGCCGCTCTCCAGCACGCCAAGTTGTCACGAGACAATGCTTATGTACAGTACACTGTATACTTGTGGCGAACACAGTCCACCTACTTGCCGGCTTTAACTTGTGGAAATCGTCCGTGTGACGTATTGTAGAAGTAAAAATCCTCACTGTACCGTATGGCTCAGTCAGATTTCAACTTTCCACCACTGGCCGCGGTAACGGGTGCCAGCATGTTTTTTTAGGTTTGCGTATATCAGCTGATAGAGAATTTTCCGCTCTGTTTTGTCTTGTTTTGCATTGCTGAGCGATCCTTTTCCGATTTGTGATAAAATGTTGCCTGTGGAGGTCCAGAAGTTGATCGTGTCCCACTACCAGGCTGGGAAAAGAATTCCCGAAATCCATTCCATCGAAGTCTCTGTATACGTACTATACCGTTCGAAACGTTGTTCAACACTGGATCAGGACTGGCGGTTATCGGACTGGAGCGAAGCCTCCGAAGAAGCAGCCGAAGGAAAGAAAAGACGCCCTGAATCGTGCGATTCGGAACCTCATTGAAGCGGCGCAGCAGAACAGCATCCGTGGTCAGGCAAGAAAGCAAGGAATTGATCGGAGCGCCATATCCAGAGAGATGAAGAAACGCGGAATCAAAGTCTACCGCAAAGTCATACGTCCTTTCATCACCGAAGCCCAGAAAGTCGCCAGGAAAAGATGTGCTCAACGCTTCCGAAAACGCTACCGGAAATCGGATATTCCCAACTTTGTTTTCGTCGACGAGTGCTACGTTCTGGTCGAGGAGTATTTTAATTCACAGCAGGAACGGTGCTACGGTAAGTCGTTTGAGCTGATTCCTGATTCGAAGAAGCACAAACGTTTACAAAAATCGCCACTGAAGGCGATGATTTTCGGAGGAGTTTGGCGTGATGGTCGTACTCGGCTTATCGTTCGCCCATCCGGGTTCAAGATTAACCAGGCAACTTACCAAGATCGATGCCTGAAGCCGATGCTCTACGATCTGAAGGATAAACTGGACCCAAGAGAAGTCATCTTCTATCAAGATAAAGCCCCCTGCCATGTCGCGAAGACCACTCAGTCGTACTTGGAAGCAAGCCTTCCCTCGTTGTTCGGAAGAACAATAATCCGCCGAACAGTCCTGATCTTAACCCTCTGGACTATGGAATTTGGTCGGCGTTGAAGGCACGATTAGGCAAACACAAAATCATCCGGAATTTCGAGCAACTGAGGAAGGTGTTGATCAAGAAATGGAAGGCTCTGCCGGAAGAGCTCATCCGGGACACCGTGGATTCTTGGCTGGGCCGATGCCGAGCGGTCGAAAATTCTGACGGAAACTATGTTGACTAGATCCTTTTGCTTGTCTGTGAGGACGCTAAATTCTCTATCTGTCGACGTACAACATGCGATTTTTGGTTAAGTGAGTAAAAAGATACTTGCAGTTGAAAAAAGTTGAAATCGGCGTGCAGTGGTTGAATAAATAGCCGGCTTGAACTGGAATCGAAAACATATGTACAGTATACCTTTCGAGCGAGTGGACTGTCCACACCAGCCAAAACGAATCCTGTACGTGGTCGGTCTCAGGTTTGTCTCAATTTCGGAATGCGTTTTTCACCTCGTGCCCCGAAACTTCGAGCAAGCACTTCTGAAGTCATCCCATATTTTACAAAACATGCTCTGTCACCGGGCCTTCTACGCAATCACAACCATGTACAAACAGATGCGAAACAGAATTTGATGGTGACATTCATGAGTACATGCTGCTGTTCGAGGAGTGTAGGTGGAATTCCAAGTGAGCATGCCGCCTTTTTTCCTTTGGTTTTTCATTTAGGGTATTTTCAGCCTTTGCTTCTGGGAACGAAGGCATGCGGAGACCTTTTCGGAGTCGGACAGATTAGGCCCCAAGGCTCCAGTTTTCCGAATACACCCTACTGATAGCCATAACCTTGCCTTGAGGCACCATGTCTCGCACTTACGTCACGATCTTACCTATCTGCCCCTTTCCAATTTAGCTGGTCCGCATCGGTCATGCATGCTATAGTTGAGCGTTCAAGAGACGCTCTTCTGATTATATAACCATGGGAAAACCTGCAAGGTCAACGGGTCTTGGTGTTTACCTAACCCAGAGTCGCAAAATGGGCCATTAATCTACTTTGTCGGATGTAGCGTAAGCTCCGGTGGAAATGAATGAAGGTCAATGGGTACGCCGTAGCCTTGAGCCTTCGCAAGTCAATCAAGACACCGCTGCTCTGTAATTAACTATCCACTCAAGCTGTGTAGGGAATTTTCTGCCTGCCTTCCCCTACGACTTCCGACGGAGACGCCAGGCCAGGATGCCATGTCGAGCCGCACCCTGCAGGGACGCATGCCCTTGTTTTTTCCCCACCCGCAAGCTTAAGCACTTGACTGAAATTTCCACCTTACTGCATGCATAAGACGGTGTCGTGTATCGTCTGGCTCATCCCGAATAGGGAGAACCTTTGGCATCAGATCTTGATCATTCTTGCTCGATAGACTTTGACATGCACATATGTGTGATTGCTCGATGGACCAGCTAAAATTTCCGCTGGCAGGCTCACGAAATCAGCGTCTTGTCATCCTGTGCTTAGTCGTTTTATTGCTGGCGAATCTTCAGCCAATCGACTGTGCTAGTTCCGGTAGCGCGCAAAAGGTATGTTGCGCCTGCTCCGTCAGTTGGCGTAACATTAAAGCCGGCTGATGCGTTGTGTGAAATTTACAGAAGTCAGTAGACAAACGCTATGCCAAGCCCAGCGTTCCCTTCTCATGGATCAGATGGAGAATCGGCCATCAGCGCACCATCTTCACCAACAACGAATCTGTCAGGAGAGGCCTGTCCTTTGAGCAAATGGCCCGAGTGAAAACAACCATTGACCTGAAGAAAGATGGACCAGCCATACTACGACTTGTCCGCCAGCAGAAACAGCTGCGAAGACAAACGGGGACCTGCTTGTTTAACGTTGTCTCGTGTTTTGGACGATCCACCCTGAAATCTCGCAAGCCACCTTGACGTAACATCGCGCCAGCATAACCGCACATCCTTTTTTTGGATACGTCTGCCCTTGTATCCTCATCGCTCATGTACAGTCCGCCAAATGCTATAGTATGCAGTAAATGCGAACTTAGTTCCGATTGATCTGCCATGAAAAGTCAAAACGATCGCACTTCACAAGTTCATACAAATGACGTAAAATTAACACTAAGAGATGCATATGAAAAAATGGAGAGGAAACCTGAACAACGTTGAGGGTTAATTGATTGACAACGAATACTTCGTAGAAAAAAAAACCCGCTGACGGTAAACTGTTTTGGGAAAATATTAATGAGGACAGTTTCAACTTCCATCAACAGGAAGTACCATCTTTTGCAAAACCTCTTTTCCTCGACACAACAACGCAGGAACTGGTAACAACAATTCTAACAAGCAGGCTTCAAGCTAACGTCCTATTCCATTCCCACATCAGCCTATGATCAAACTATATACTCTTGTGACTCTTGCCTTCCTCATGCGGCCTCCATGTCGACCGGAACCACTGGCACAGCAACATTCTTCTTTTGGCCTGAACGGATTCCCGGAAGTCCCGCTTGCTTGCGCGCCTCGATCTTGACCTGCAACAGAGTGCACCTCAAAGTTAAAAACCTGGACAACTCTCAAGATTATAGTTGGAAAATCGGCAAACGAGCTGAACGTGATCTTTATCAAGTAGCGCACATCCTCATCCCAAATGGCTGTAAATATGCGCCACTTGGGAAAGCCATTTTGTTCAAGTCATATACCGACGTTTTAGGTAGTGAAATCGATATCGTACCTTGGAGCACATCTGGCCGAAGTCTCGTCGGTCGGGTAGACGACCAAACAAGCCACTCCGGCGAGCGTATTCCCGATACACTTCGAACAGCGCGTCCAGCTTCTCGGGATCGAACATTCGCGCGTCGGCCTTCTTGTTCTTGCGCGAAATGACACAGTTCTGCAAGTCATCCGGAGGGAACAGCTCCGACATGGCCATTCTGATAGCCTTCATTTTGGTTTCCTGCGTCATGCGCTCGACCAGGTTCTCCAAGTTGACCATCCCCCCGGTGGCACCAGGAATGGCCACTGGATACAGCTTCACACCTGTAATAACCCCGCGCTAAATCAACACCACGAAGCCACGCTTTTTCATGCGCGTAAACATGCTGCAACATTGCGGCACGCAACGAAAAGCCATGCACCCTTACACCCGTCTCGGAGACGGGTACGGATATAAAATGTTCAAAGCATGGTAAACTGTCTGGGTTTTGGCACAAATTCTGACATGCGGAAAGCGTGTAAAAGGACGGATTCTCCGCTAGGAATATGAAATTTAAAAGTTTGGACGAGTTTGAGTCGGCTGGTATGACTTCGACATACCTGTGCTGGGAGCAAGTGTCATCAGTCGTCGTGCCTTCTTGGCTGATCCTCGGCGTCGGGCAGCAGGCTTTCGGGCGACTTTGACTGGAGCCTTTCTCGAATGGACGGTGGTGACGACAGATCGGCCACGTGGAGTAGAAGCGGATGTTGCAGCGTTCTCGTTTTCATCGTCGTCTTCGTCATCTGAGCCTTCATCAGAAACTTCGTTTCCGTTGGGATGAGGTTCCGACACGCCACGGCTGATGTGCTTGGTCGTAGGAGTAAGTGGGACAAGCTTGGGTTGCTTCATTGGTATCTAAAACACACAGAGAAATCTGAGGAGTGTTCAGCTCGGAAACCTACATTCGAAGCCTTCCCCTTCAAGTTAGCTTTAGCCGTTCAACCAGGGTTTTGCAGGTAGATACTAAAACTTCAAATTACCTGTCGAGGCGGAGGCTGACTTTTGGTCGGTGGAGGCCCAGTGCGCTTGAACGGCGAGGAGACATTCAGAGGTCTTCGCGCTGACACGGTGCCATGAGCAGGGTTGAAGCGAGCAGTTATAATCGGCGTCGCCTGCGTCCCTGCGTTCTCCTACGCCAGGAACACAAAATCGTCAGCCCAAGTTCGACACATCCTGAGCCATATTGTCCTGAACACAAGGTGGAATACAATAAACTAATAAGGGGCTAAAAGACTACCATGTCGACATCCGATTCATCTTCTTCACTGCCCGAAACCTCTTCTTCTTCGTCTTCACTCTGTTCCTCACCAACAGCGCCACCCCGTTCCGCCTTGAGCGCGTTTGTCCATCGGCGTCCACGATCCTCAAGATGCTGCCGGTCACGTAGGACGATCGCAGCTTGTTCCTCCAGGGATCGTCCTGCAAAGACAGTAAAGCCTGGGTTAAAAAAACAGAGTAATGCTTGGTCAGTTGATTGACAGATGCACTGACCTGGTTCCACTGCGAGAATCATGCAGGGGTAATATCGGCCCAACACCAGCGTTTTGCAGATCATTCGTTCATCCGGTTGTGCTCTGGGGTTGATCAGTCGGAGATCTTGGAGTGAAACTGCCTGAACGAAGGACGCCGGGAAGGGGTGATGAACATTGCCATAGTGTTCGTGGTAGAAGATGACAGCTGATCCGGCGTTTGCGTTCGGCATCATTGCGCACTGGAATCCGGCTACGCTTGAAGTTACGCTACCAGCCTGAAATCAACAACAGAGAGTCTTAGCACAGTAACTCTAGGTGTTTGAAGCTTCGATCTTGCAGAATCTCACCTCGAAAGAACAAATCTGTCAGAGGGGAGACAAATAAGGTTAAGTCGAACGGATGAAGAAGTTTCAGGGATAACATAGGGCGAAACAGTCAAGCAGAACAGAGTTCGGTTTAATTGTAAAATTATCGCATTTCTCCAGGAGGCGGGGTGACAGTCAAAACGGGCGGAGTCGGCCATCACCGATTTAGGTTTTAAGTGTTGACTTCACGATTCGGTACCGCTTAGTGAGTAAGCGTATGGCAGGCGAGTGGAGGATGGGCTCGAGCCTTTGTTCTTCGACCAAGCGAGAAAATCAAGGAGACGGCCAAATCCAGAAGTTTTTTCTGTATTTCCGGTTTTGAATTCGTGAAATCCCTCTTCGGTTTCGCTTGGAAAACATTAAAGAAGATCTATAGCTTGTGAAGTGCTGCGCGAATGAATAGACGCTAACATCATTTTCCCGCCATTGCTAGTCGGTACATGGAAGTCGGAAGTTTCACTTGCATACGTCGCTTCGATCACAGATAATTTTTTACCATCCGATCCAAAAGTACGAACCTGCTGCAGAATAAACGTGTTAGCTCGACAACCATAGTTTCATATCGTGAAAAAAAGTGACTATGCCACACGTCATCGGAAAAGAAAATCGACTAAAAACACCAGACCAGAGTTCAAGGGAAAAGCCCTAACTTTTCTAGCGCATACAACTTTGCTAGCATACGTCACAGGGAGCGTCTCATACTAGCGAAGTTGTATGCGCTAGCAAAGTTAGGACCTTTTCCTCGTACCGCCAGGCTTGAAGACCCAGCGTCAACCGGAAGTGCTCGCTCGAAAGGCTAAAGTTGCATTCGCCGGGGAAAAAAGGGGGTAACACTCGAAAAGGTCTCTAAATATTCCCTAAAAGCCGAAACTTAGATATCGAAACTCGCTTGTCGAGGAACCGAGCAGAACCCAACGGAACCCTTCGGAAACGTCTTGGCTACAATCTGCTCAGTTGAATACATGTAGTATCTAAGTGAAATCCCACTTCTCTTCCTTGATGCGAACTTCCTTCTTGATGACCATCCTCTTGACATTCTTTGTGATCACGGGAGCTGAGGCAATAGCAACGCGAGGGGCCGGCGAAGTCCATGCCCTAAAAAGCATCACCATGACTTCCGAAATACAGTAAAGTCCAGTGTCGTTAAGCTTAAACGAAGTACCCAGCTGCAGTCAAGTCGTACGAATACCTGTCCGGCTTCTGACTCCGACGTCGATTCTTCGTCCTCCGGGTCGCTTTCATCGTCCTCGTTAGAAGCATCCCGTGTACAAAAGGATTACTTTATAGAAATGTTATGTTTTGCGAAAATCGAAGTACGAATTTTGTTTGTACCGTACGGTTACTGCTGTAAAAACTTTGAACGTCCCGACATTACCAACTGAAAATTTCTTCGCAAGCATAAGGTAATCCTACATTGGCCTTAGTCTCGTCGAACCCAGATATCTGCTTGCAGACCGTATTCAAATGTCCAGCGGATGAGTTTATGCCTTCTGCCTCAAGGTCAATGGATTCTTTCTCCAGCTTTTTTTACTCCATTATTTTCCGTGCCCCTGCGTGAGCACACAACACCCCGCTGGAGCAATATGGTTATCTATGGATGTAATTGCACGATGGTAGTTGCCCGAGGGGCGTTGGTTGTTACCGCAAAAGCAGCAGCCACCCGCCAAGCAAACTGGTTTCTATTTCGCTTTTTCCATTCCGTTAACTGCATACGGTAGCGCTTAGGCGAGTGACGGACAGCAGGTTGCCAACATCCTTCGCTGGCGAGACACCATCTATGATGGCCATCTGACAAGTATTAAATGCACCAAAGAACATTGCGCTTATCGCCTTGACCTCCACTTTTACAGCGGAGGCAGTAGCCTACTGCGGAACTCAAAGCCGACACATGTTTTTGACTTGAGAGATAAAACCAGTGTACACTTTTTGCCATGCCTTCACTGTATCCGCCCTGATCTCGAATACTTATTTGTGGCGCTTGTTCTGGAGTTTGTGCGAAATTCCATCGGTCCACCCGAACCTTAGCATCTACCGGTCTTGCTCATGAACAACAGTGAAAACGGTCCAGGTAAGAATTTTTTTCAGCCGAACTCGGGTTAATCGGACGTAGAACCATGCATTTGACTTTGACAAATATTTTTGGTCAGCGTGTTTTGGTTCTGCGCCCAGGTGAGTCATTGCTGCGATTACGATGCAGGACACGTTTCTAATAGATTAATAACGTTGTGGTTCCGGGTAGTAACGCCAGATCCCAAGGTTCAGTAACCTGACCGTATTGAATGAAACAGAAGAATGAACAGGAGGAGGCGGATATTTCGGTTCAGTCATGAGATGAAGGTGTCTTTCACATTGCGTGGGCGAACTCATTAGTGCCATCCATCCGCCGTGCGTCGTTCTTCTTCCTGATCTCGTCAACAACATCCATTAATCTGAACACCTAGATCTAAGCTCTTTTCCGCCGAATCCGTTATTGTACTTCGAGGTCAGCCAACCTGCAATAGTAACCTCGGTCTATGGAGTAAATGAACGCATTCTAAACCTGTAGGGAATACTGCAGTGTGGTAGTACGAGAACATGTGGCGCCACCCGCGCATATCCGCCTTTCATGTGTCCGAGCATAAGCGTGATTATAATTGTGCAGTGGAGCGGCCTGAAGAATGCAACATTGAATGGTCATTTTTGCGTGCGGCTGGCTATTACGTTGGCTATATTTTGACCATATTTGCTGCTCGACGTTACGCAAGAATACTCTTGAAAGATGCTTTAATAACCCTTTGCCTAAAGACATGGAACAACGACTGCACAACATCATTACTTACGCTGAAGAGTGGTGGGACATACAGTATAGTGAGAATTCGACCCAGCAGCAAAAGTACTCGGCGTCACTTCATTTGGGTACACAGCCCAGTTAATTACGCCACATCTCATCGCCGCATGATGAATGAATAATCAGGCAGGAGAATATTATTCAGAGGGACGTCATACTGGGCACTTTCTATGATTACATATGGACTTGGTGGTTGGGTCTTGCCGGCCTGCAGAATATTCCAGAGTCAATTTGGCCTTTTGTGTTCTGCACGACACGGAAACGACGACTGACACACAAGGGATACATTTCGTAGACCCAAATTATATACCGTATCCAGGCTGGAGGTCGTTAAATAAGGATGACCAGAGACGCGGTATGGAACTGACATGCGTGCAGGAGATCTTTTTGTGAGCACGGCTGTAAAGGAATATTATATCGGCGGATAATTGGGTCAGTGGTACCTTTCGCACAGAAAAGACATCCTGCTGCTGTCACAACCGCCTCCTTTCCATCCGTTTTCTTCATGCCTTTCCGATGACCGAAACCATTAAAAACAGCGGGTGGTACTTTTTGCTACCCTCCCCACGTCAACATTGCACACGTAGCCCATACTGCTTTCAGTTTCCCTGTGCTCACCCAACGTACTATACTATGTACCACGTGTCGCCGTTACCGGTCACCTTAATTGAAATTCAGTATTACTTCGACCAATGGTCGGCAATGTTCCAAGTGCAACTATATATGGGGAAGTGACTTTAGGGAATTTGGGATAACTTGACGGTTAACGAACGGTATCACGTTGTGTAGCGTGTTCGCTCTGATGTAAAGGTAGGCCAGTCCGAATTTACGAACGGGAGCGAGAAGCTGCGAGTTTCAGCCGGCATCCGCGCTCTGCTTTGTGTCGGTGTCGACGGGGATATGACGATTCCGTACAACCGCTTCGCGCTTTATGATCCGTCCCATCTGCTTTACCACACATTCTGTACGAACAGCCCCGATCGCAGTTATACCATAGCTGTACATCCTGGTGAGTAAGAAGAGAAGGCAGCTGTGTAATTTCCGCCTTGCAGCCTAGCTTGATGAAATCAGACAGTAGCGGCCATCATCAAACCAATCATTATACTGGCGAGCTGAGCGCGGAAGCTGCACAATTCACTGTAACTTTGCTATGTGGCTGTAATTTCATTGCCCGTTTCCCCCAAGCGTCCAAACTCCAAAGAGGAAGAGGAGTGCCTGGAAGTCATGCGGTAGGGGCTTTTCTGTACGTTGAACGATTACAAGTCAAAGGAGGTCTCCGCATCGTCGTTTCTTGCCAAAGTGAAATCTGGCTAATGCCCGACGGGCTTAAATCGCTTTCGGAAACGCCGGGAATATCTCATGGATCCATCCCCTGTATTTTAGCAAGCCAAGGAACTCTCCTCGTCATTTCCTATATCGGCCCTCTCGACCATTATTCAATTTTGCAATTCTGATGCCAAGGCAGCTGTTTTTCGAGAGGTCCTTCAATTTTCTTTCAGTGTGTGTTCTTTATATTGTGCCTGCTGTGGTTGATATTGGCCGCATATTGTTTCGAGCCGGCTTCCGTCGTGTCAAGCACGCTTGACAAGGTCTCAAGAAAGGGACTCTGCTGTCAGTTGCGGCACAAGGAACATGCTTGATGACTTGTTCATTGCTCTTTACATTGCAGGCTGCAACTTTGGACCTTACCAAAAGGAATCTCAACGGATTTCCGTACTGATTCCAATTAACCCACTAAAAATCAAGCCATCGCTTCTTTTTTGATTTCGCCCCCATCATTATTGTCTGCCACTTTCCCACACCCAACTCATGATGGATTATCTACATGGGCTAGCCCATCTCCCAACGGAGACTCTTCAATCGTACTTTATGGAAGGAAAAAACGCCCAATAGATATTGCCTTGATCTGAATTTCATCTGTTGAACTCTTCATGGACTGGCAAATGCGAGAATATTTCGGATGGAAATTCCACCCTCTTTTCTCGCTACTGCTTTATCTAAAGTATGCTGCGCAATCGGTAGAGGGTCTGAATGACGGATCGTTGGACAAAGATTCCCGGTTATGGCATCCCAAATATCCGCCGGTAATCTGGTATCCTGAATTTGCAATGTGAGTACAGCCTAGAAACCAGCGCACATATATTCTGAAGCTTGTTTGGGCAAATTTGGGAAATACCAAAAAATGCTTCCCTGTTTTTGTCGGCATGTCTTCGTCGCACTTGAACAATATTGTAGTCTGTACTCTGAAATTCAAAGTATTGTTACGAAGCATAACGTCGAAAATATGCAAATTTGGTACGCACGAATGGTTTAAAAGCGCAATTTGATATTGGGCATCTGGTAAGGGTGTGAAGTACGCCTTCTCTAGTTGGGGCATCATGAAGAGCAGTTCAAGCTGTCCAAACAGTCAATATTTGGCTTCTAATATGCCTGACAATATTTGGATACATTTTTCAGGCCGGAAATGTTATTCCTACTGACGATTCAGTTGTCGTTGCCATGTTTGTTGTGCCTTGCTTTCTAATTTGAAGTAGTTCCCTTCTCTTCGACCACAACGGTCAGTTCCATATTCGCCCAATATGATTTGCGCACACAACGTCTAATTTGCCGTAGGCTCATAATGAGGAACTGACACAGTTTCTCACAGTGGATGAATAAGTTGGCCAGTTTGCACAGTTGACACCTGTGATCATATGCAAACGTGGGCAGATATTTAGCATAGAGGAAGTGTGATACTCGTGTTTGATCGATGAGACTGGTGTGAAGTGCGGAAGAAAGGGGAAGACGCTGAGCTGAGCTGAGCTAAGCTGGGAAGTTGGTCAAGGAGAAGAATAGGCTGGCGGAAAAGAAAAGTGTCCCACTGCCGAAATATCACGTTGCGGTATTCATCCGCCATTCATACACACCGCCACAACCGTCAAGACAGATTCCTTTGGAGTGAAATATGTGAATATGTCTGTATGCATATCGTTGAACAGGCCGAATTAATCAAAGACCGATACTTGCATTCAATAGCTTTGAAGGAAGGAAAGGATGAAGGCTTTGAAGTATACACCTTCGCTCATTTCCATCGATTTTGAGCCACGGAGACTTCCTTCACTCGCACTATAATAACTCCTCTTCACGTTCGTGACTTCCTTACTCAATTTCGCCTTTCAAGCTGATCGATTTTAGGGGGATAAATTTCACGTGGAGAGCGTCAGCTGGGAAAGATTAAGCACAGCTATCGACAGGCAGAAAAAAAACAATAATAAAGATCCAGCTTGGCTATATTTTCTCCCTTGATCGGATGGAAGAAATGACCCTTTTAACGTCATCGTTAACGCCGCAATCTGCCGTTCATCTTTGACCATTAAACTTGGTGGGAGAATTGGCACTTTAACAGTGGCGTCGACACTTTGACACTGGGCGCGCGAGATACATTTCTTCTTCTTCAGAATTTTCTCAATTTGACAATCACAAAGATTGGATTGGAAAGCATTGAGTGAAGCGACGCCGTAGGAAATCTGACAAGGGCGCAAAAGGGGTTCAAAAGGGTCCATTCGGATATTCCATCCATGTGGTTCATTTTACATTTGTACCGCAGTGTCGCCGATCATATTTCGTTTAGCTGACCAACGCGCCTCTCGGGCGTTGTTCGATTTGTCTTCCCATGGATGACGATGAAGTAATGTTCGAGGCTTCAACTTTGCGCCATACACACGACCACGAAATGAGATGGAAATGGGCCATCTTTAAGGTTAGATTAAGGATGGCCGGACAGTGACCGGAGATGAGCTTCTGGACAGGAAGACCAGGGAAATAGAGGGAACGAAGGGAGGAGAAGGGTCAGCTGGCCAAGCCGTTAATCTCCCTTACGTAAATACCATTTGGCACTCGGCAAAAGCCACAACAAACACTGACCACGAATACCAGCGAGAACCGACATTCATTGCCACTTTGACGGATACATTTGAACATGACACATAGCTTTCGTCATTTACACAAATGGAAAAGTGAGAAAACATCGTTACAAAATTTTTGAAATACTTTTGGCCTTTTTGACATATGGAAGATATCATAACTCGCTCTATCTTTTCCGTACGCCGGGCGCGTGTCAGTTCGTCGACAGATTCGCTTCTTGGAAAAACCGGACTTTGTTTTTCAGATGGTCAGTTTCAATACTTGAGACATCGGCAAACGGTCTCGTCCAGTACGTTACTTCAGGCAGCGCACGTCATTGTTGTTATTGGCCGAAGACGTGCGCCACTTGAGAAAACCAGCTTTGTGGGGATTGTTTCGGGAAGTGGCGCACGAATTTATTGTCCTTGGCTGTAAAAGTGCGCCACATGGAGCAGCGAATCTGGCGGGATTCGTTTGCCGACGTCCCATGTTAGTCAGCAGTTTGCATGTTGTAGACAGTGTGGAGAACCTTCTAGGTGGGAGTTTGGGCGGAGGTTCCGTTTCGGCAGAAGTCAAAGACATGTAATTAGTGCCTCGACTAGTTGATCCAATCAAAGTTGCGAAGTCCAAAGGAAAGACAGAGACCGAACCTTAATTGACGGGAAGAGGAAGAATAGAGGGAGCATTGAGAAGACAGTGCAAAGAGAATGTTCCCACCAGTTCCCCTCCTTCTTGGCGCATTAATTCAATAACGTTTGCCAGTCACATTCCGCTTTCGAAAGCATAAATGCCTTGGAGGCTACACGGCATTAGGCTGAGCATGTAATTACATTTTGAGAGACTTGTAATTATTGAGACAGCTTTCTCCAATAATAACCATCAAACAGGAAGGACTTTGCTTTTTGATCTTTCGATGCCCGGGTCTTCCTGTCGTTGCGATGCAGACGTCGTTTGACGTGAAAACATGACAAAGTGACTTTCGCGGTGGAAATGTTGTTTCCTGCCGCGCATATTTGTTCTTCAGCGATGCATCTGCCGATTGTCCACAGCAATTAGCGGAAGTTTAATCAGACGGACACGCGACAGTTGATGCTTATCAAATGACACTTTTGCCCACTTTCCCTCTATCGTAACTAATTTGTCAAAATTCTCTTGGTAATATTTCTACTTTTCTCTTTTCAGGTTCCATAATCGGACGAGCGCAGCCCGGATCGTGGTGCAGATGCACGACAGCCTGGACTTCTTCTGTCCCGATTACCTCAACTCGCAATATCAAAGCTTTACCGGTGCCAAAAAGAGACCTACGGATTATGGAGCAGAAGAAATCTACATGGTAAATTAAAGAATTAAACGATGTTGCTAAATCCTGCATCCAGTTTGTTGCTTTCATGAGTGAGGTCTCGCATCTTGAAATTTATCGATTCAGAGCATCCAAAGCGAAATTTCTAAAGTTTCTTCGGCAGACGTTTTGTGAATAGAGCTTCGAGAAGCGTCTGGTAAGAGGGAGATATCGATTGCGTTTGGGTGAAAAGTGCAGCATAGCCTGCAGGAGGTTGGGATGAGCGTGTCAGGATAGATTTGCACTGGGAGAGTGATCCGTCATGATTATAATATTGGAAGGCTGACCCTTGCATTTCAGCGTGTCAGCCATAAGCCCGTCTGATCCATCTGGGGATTGTTTACAGGTGAACGGAGAGGATTACCAGCAGTGCTTCCAGGACGATGCCAAAGAGCGACGTCTAAACAAGAAGCAGACCAAACTCTTACTGCGATGTCCCAACAAAATGACAGCCAACGACCATCACAGCAGCCGTCCCAACAACAACATCAAGGCCAAATATCAGTACACCGTTTCCTTCCGCATGTTCTCGCCCATGCCCAAAGGACCCGAGTTCAGCTGCAATCACGAATACTACTTCCTCGGTAAACACCCACACTCAATCATAGATTTTCCTGCCGGTCAGCAACCTTTACTACAGGGCAATTTAAGGTCCGAACAACACGTTGAATATTTTACGAGACCGTAATTGACCTTCCACGCTGTACTTCCCTGTTCTGGATAGTCAGTTCGTACTTGAGACTACGCAACGAAGGTTGAGGTTGAAATTTATTCTGAAGAGGGACTATTTGTCCATCAGCCTTGATGTGGTTTGTTGAATTAGTGTTGCGAGCTTGAAGAGAAGGAAGAAGGGAAGAGCGGCTGTGTTTGCGCAGAAGCGGAAGATTGAAATGACGGCGGCAGCTATCTTGTATGCCTTGGATGGCTTTCAAAGTGGTGATTATCGATTTCGCGCCCGAATTGTCCCACTTTGCCTTGCTTCTGTGCGAGTTTGCCGGGAAGAGACGCCTATATTGGTAGACAAAGTGTTAATCAGTCAAGTGAAGACAGAAGAGAATGGTCGGATCGGACAGCAAAAGCAGGAAAAGGCCCTTCGCTTTCAAGGATGGTGGCCTTCCTTTTGAAATGACCAGACAACTGCGAACAATCAGCCAAAATTGATATTGACTGTTCACAGCCCGTGCTGATTGTTAAGAGCAAAGCCGAAAACTAACTTAGTGCGACAGACGCGAATGCGACACCGAATACCCAACTCGTTCGTCTAAAGAAAACTCGAGCAGATTGTCTTTAGTAGTGGCGCACACCTTCGGCTAAAAACATTGAAGCCTTGCGCCACTTGAGAAAACTCGGCAAGATCTCTCCCAGGTGTCATTGGCAAAAAATCATTTGGAAAAATCACTTGGATCTAGTTGAGCTCGATTGGCAGGCTCCTTTTTGTTTCTCCGGGCTGAAATCGCCCGAATCTTCCCACATTTTTACTTTACGGGAATGAACTGTTCCAGTCGGGCGATCTTCCTTGGTCGGTTTAGCATGTGTGAACTTTTCCCGTCCAAATGTGTGTCAAATCGTTCATCAGCGCTGAGTACCGACACATCAAAAGCGTGACACACTGAACACGTTTTTGCGAGATTGATCCGCTTCAAAAATCCATTCTCCGATGAATCACAGTAGCCAGATATCCAAAAGTCATCCTCACCAGCTCTGCTTTCACATTGTCAAGCTAACTTTCCTGCGCAGAGAGACAGACAAACCATCTGCCTGTGAACAGAGTCCACTTTCATGTTCATTTCCGCGTCGCTGCTTCCTGACAGTTTCATCGTCATCCCGCATACTTCATACTCTCTGCACTCTATATAGGAAATGGGGGAAACGCTAGCCAAGCGCGTTCACAACGAGAGAGGAGTCCAGATGTACACAGTATCTCTGGATAATTAACCAAGCAGAAACTGGAGCTAGGCAATGCCAGAATAAAAGAGGAGCAGGAAATCCCAGCAGATTTTGTGGTTGACTGAGCGAACTAATTGATTAAGAGACCGACTTGTTTATCCTTAGCTCTTTACAGAGATGGAGCCATAATTACCCAACGGAAGAGTTTAATTAGTTGGACTTACTTCCTGACCTTATTTGTTTGGATGATATTACATTATCGATCTCCTCTCTTTGTGTCACAGGTATCTTCCCTGGACAAGCCAAGGGGTCACAGGATGAATCAAGCCACGAGGAGATGGTTGAGAAGGCCCTGTGCTCCAGTAACGCATTACGTCTACAAATTTTCGTTTCATGCACTGGTAAGAACATACTGTACCATAGCAAACTGGAATGCATTTCTGTGCAATCATCCAAGCCAGCTTATTACCAACAAAACATTTAAGTTGGCTAAAACTGGTAGCAGTCAAAACATTCAGCATCAATGAGAAATCAATAATACTTTTTTTAGATGGTTCTGGGAGACATGACTTTGACAAATTCCCACTGATGCCCAACGTTATCCAGCTGGACCGACCAGCGCCTTCTGCTGACCTCCTCATGGCCACGCCCGACTCCAGTACAACCATCCCTCCACCCACCGTCAAGAAACCCATCTTGTCAACCCAAATCCTTCCTTTCGACCTTCCACTACCATCCTCGGCCAAGCGCACTTCAACAACACCTCCCTCCAACTCACCACCAACAGACTCCGAAGGAAAAGTCTTCGTGTCACGCAGCGACCGTAAAATCATGCGCCAACAAAGTGAGGTGGCCCAACTGGCGTCAACGACGAAAGAGCCCATTGACCAAGAGGGTGTAACGTTCATCGTGGAGTTTGATGGTCAGAAGATCACCTCAACATCCACGCTGCCTTCTTCGACGGTCCTGCCCAGATCGAGAAGACCGCGACCGACAACCAAGCATGGAAATTATACTTCGCACAACAAGTCGGCATTCTCCCGTCCGCGCACGACAACATCAACAGCGCAAAGACATTGCTGCCATATTTTTGGCTTGTTTTGTACGATATTTGCATTCTTGGTGGTGATGCCACAGCTGGACAGAATACTCGATATTCTTTGAAGAGGTTTGGACAGAGAAGATAACTCGCTCAACTTTGAAGCTTCAATTCGTTCGATATGGGCACCCGGCTGTGATACGTATACAGTATACATTTTTTCGGTTTTCTCTTTTCGAGTACTCGATCGTAGCCCTGCTGCTTTGGAAATTCTCGCTAGGAAATAGATCTTGATGCTGATAAAATTTAGGACACGTATACATCAATAAAACTGCGTAAGAAAAGAACGCATGGTGGACGAATGATGTACACATGCCATACGCGCTGGAAACTACAAATAGAATTTTCAACTTTTCTCAGTGGCCAGAGGCAACTACATAATTAAAGACATTAAGACGAGTTAGCTACCTTTCTTCGAGTCGTGAACTTTCAAGACCGAACGCGGTTGGTTGACAGTAGAGTCGGGAGGGGTGGAGACGGACCAAGAATCTCGCCGATGTGGTGGAGCCATGTCGTCCGAAGTGAACAGTCGACGTTGGGCTTGTAATAGCCAGAGACATGGATCGAGTCTTGGCCGGGCTTCGCTTGCAAGTAAAGTTCGTGGTGGATAATTTTCATTCCTTACTGTCACGAATGTTTCTTTGAGCTCTTTACAAGTGACGTTGCTACAGACTTTCTCAAAGCTCCCCCCGAAGATCTTGCGGACGACCCGCCGGACGACTTGTTCGAGCCGGCACTGGCATTGGAGAGGCGTGCAGACTCACTGCAGAGGCTTTGGGTTTTTTTGAACCGGTCTGCTGGGTTGACAACGCGAGGCTGAACTACGTACGGACGTCGATGGCGTACTTTGAATTGGTACACCTGCAAACGAGAAACAGAATCATCTGCATACGCACGTTATCTAGACTGAACGACCATATCTCGAACATCTTCATGTTCTGAGTTTTTGCTGGAAGTGTAAATATTGTATCTACCAATGTTCTATGATACAACATTATTGTGTTATTATGGCCTCACCTGGCTTAGGCGTGACTGTAATAAGCATCGATCCCTTCTGTACCAACTTTTCCGGCATACTCGGATCCACCGACTGATCTTCCCTGGGGCGGATCGCCCGGTAACCGTCTAATGTTTTCCTAACCGTCACTATCGATATCGGTCGAGCAAAAGAGGACTCTGTCACGGCGCTGCTTCTCGCCCAAGTAGAGACCAGCGTGGTCCGTGTGGCGTTGGTCAACTTCGAAGCGCCTTTAGGATGACGACCTGCAATTCAAGTTACTGTCAGAAGAATTTCCGCAGAGAAGAGTAAAATTATTACCGGATGTTGTTTCTTAATAAGGAACGGTTTCCATACTTTGTTTTGGAGTATCTACCGTGTACCGAGATACGAAACTTGGAAACGTCTAAAATTCTTCGGTTACCATTAGTCATACCTCGGCGAGGTTTTAGTGGGGCGCTGATCTGCTTGCGGTGATCCTGGTCGGTGAAGGACCGAAGCCTGGCCGCTTCATTTGCGTTGACTTGATGGGACTTCAAGTAGTCAGCGAGGGCTTCTGTGTCGGCAAAGTTCTCCGCTGGTTCGAAGGAACTGAACTTTTCCTCCCAGCCAAGCCATTTGATTTTGAACATCTCTGGGAAACCCTTCGCCGGATCGAAGTCTTTATGCCCAATGATTTTTTCCACTTTCCACCCACCATCACCGATCCATATGCCTCTGTGCTGACCGCTATTATGCAATATTTTGACTTGGTAAAGAACACAAATAAAATCTACTGTACTGCCTCTAAGGTTTCGCGCAGTCACGTGACAGGCCAGTAAGTATTGCGTGGCGGGGATGAAAAACTTCACTGCCATCAATCAAAAATTCCTGGCCAATCAAGCACAGCAATGTGCTACAATCAAACAATCAGTGATATGAGGCCCCGGGTGTAGTTCACTGATCGGTCACGTGACTGCGCGATACCTTAGAGGTAATACAGTAGTTATTATGGGAAACCCAAAGATAATTTCGCCCCGATTGTCATACGGACGACAGCCATGATGAGAACGTTAGCCTGCCCGAAGGCAGCATGCAGAACGGCTTCCTCGAAATTTGTCCGGCGAAGACAAAATATACAATAAAAGGCTGATTTTCCTCGAAACAAGTGAAAGGGAGCAGTGCACAAGCTTTCATGAGTTTCCTCTATTGTCGAGAAATTCAAAAGGCGGCGCGTCAATCTTATCATTCTCTCCATTCTTAAGGCTTCCTTCGTCATGTCAAGAAAACGAAAGGTTACCCAGAACTCTAATTGTTTAAAGTACGAACGTCCACACCTGGAGAGGTTATGAAAACGAAACCAAAAGTCCAATAGTACTATCGCCGAACCTTTGAACAACGTGGTCTTTGATAAAACGTTACAGTATACACTAAACAGTACTCAGCGAGAGAATAAATCTAAAAACATTAATCCGGCTCTTATTCGAGTGAAAAAGCTCGATAAAACGTTCTGTGTTCAATTCGATTTACGGCTTCGTGTCACTCTCGACGATGCGGCAGACGCTTGTGCAAGTCTGTTGGCTGGCACAGGTCGACGAGTCTTGTTGGTAGGTCGTTCATTTCGTGCTGGAGAAGACACGGTTCTCTTGACAGACTTTTGGACCATGAGCGACTTTGAGCGGCTGACGGGCGATGGAGGACGTCGAGTAAATTCACGGCGGTTTTCGTACCCTTGTGCACGACTTGGACCGCGAGCTAAGGCCGATTTACTTCTCGCTACGAAAAACAGCAAAACGTTATTACATATTCAGGAGCAAGTTGATATTCTGGATTCGGCTATATTTCCACCGAGCGGCAATTAACCATAATAGTGGGACAGTGTAGCATTTTTACACTGCCGCATTTTTTCTACATTACTTTGTACTTTTCAAACGGGATAAGTATGAAATCTTCAGACAACTTTCTTCCGGCGTACCTATTTTGGCTAGCTCGCTCAAAAGGGTTCCGTTGTTCAGTCTTGAAGTGCCGACAGTCGCTGCAGGTGGCGGCATTATTTCTGACGAGAGCGAGCGTGACTTTGTTCGTGATACTGAGGGAGAAACTGAACGCGACAGGGAGCGCGGAGGCGATGAGTGCCCAGCGAAAGTCGAAGCTTGTGGAGGCGTGGGAGTCTTGGGTGGCATTACTGACGAACTATTCGAGGAAGACGAACCGCTGCGACTTCGATTTTTCATCTTCTGGTGACCTGTTACGGAAACGAGCGGATAAAAATTAATCCTGCTTTCATCCAAGTGAAAACGCTAGATCAACTAATCAAGAAAAACAATTTCACTAGTGAAGGAAGGCCGGCAAACGAAGCGCACAAGGTTGTTATCTCAAGTGGCGCGCATTTTCATTGTTAGTAGATGGAAGCATGCACCACTTTAGAAAACACTTCTGTGGGCTTCGTTTGCCGGTTGGTCAATCAGCCCCAATGCGGTCACCATTTCCATACCGACCTTTCTTCGGGTTGGGAACTTTTAAAATAAGACGCGGTCGGTCGGCAGTGGAGATCGGTGCTGCAGAGGTAGATCGAGAATCTCGTTGAGGTGCAGTTGTCTGGATGCTGGAAGTAAACAGCCGGCGTTTCACTTGCAGCTGCGAGCGACCTGTACTCTTTACTGGGCTCCTCACAGGCGACTTGACCACCGACATTCTGGTTCGTGGTCGACACGACTCTCCAAAGCTCTTTGCCGGAAACTGGACTACGGATTTTCGGGAGGCTCGTCCAGAAGATCCGACAGAATACTTGTCAGAAGACTTGCGCGAAGTGGTGCTTGAACCGGGCAGGCGTGTTGAAGCTTCCGGTTTCTCGAAACGATCGGCTCGACTAACCACCCGACGGTGGACTGCTGAAATAGATGGCGTTTATTGACTGGAAACAGCTGGAAAAAAATACGTGATTTCATTCCGATGATTTGGATCTGTTTGACAATACATTTCCGTCTTTGACTTCTGGTCGAACAGCGAGAAGATTCCTTGTATTTTCTACCCATTTTCTACGTTAACTGGCAAATCTAATGTTGACCGGAAGCGCAGGCTTCACAAGTTTACCTGGTGTGTGCGTGGCTGTGACCGGCAAAGCCCTCCGGAATTCCGGGATACCCAGATCCACCGACTCGTCATCGTCCGTACCGCCATTTGAGCTATCCGATGGACGTGTGAAAGTATCGACCTGCTGTGATCCATTCCCACCACGAGGATTGACTCGCTTCTGCATGCTATTGAAGGAGTCACGCTCTTGGTCAGCCTTGTCTACGCGAGTCTTTCGTTCCACACACTTTCGCTTCTGAAGCTTGTCTTCCTTGGGTGTAGCTGCACGCTTGGCCCGTGTCCTCTTTTTTCTGCCACATATGTTAGACTGCACGGGCTTGGAAGTTGGAGGTGACAATAAGCCGCGGCTCCCGTGATGAACCACCATATTCCCATCAGCATCATCTCTGACATCGGTCGTGCAGAAAAGAACCTTGTAGTCGCACTCAACCTTCCCATTCACCAATGCACAAGTGTGGTCACTGGTGTGCGCGGACTTGGAAGCAGGAGGACGACCTGCGAAATAGTCAAGCGCGGATGAATTTTTGGTACTTTGGAGCTCGGCATGCAACTTGACAAAATCGCTTTCCCAAGTGACGCACATACCCGGTGCTGTTCGCCGTATGTGTGCGCAACTTAAAGGACAATCTTGTCAAACCTATCTGCTGAACCCCCATTTCAGTCTAGGTGAATGTTTTAGCGACTTATACATAGCAAGTTTTAAAAGTTGACGGTGGAGAAAGAAACTGTATTTTTCTAATTGACTGTACATTTACATAAATTACCTCGACGACGGGGAGCGCTGACTTGCTTGTGAGGAGCCTGGCCGGTGGAGGACCGAAGCCTGGCCGCTTCATCTGCGCTGACTTGATGGAACTTCAAATATTCAGCGAGGACTTCTGTGCAGGCAAGGTTCTCCAGATGTTCAAACGAACTGAACCTGTCCTCCCAGCCAAGCCATTTGATTTTGAACATCTTTGGGAAACCGGTCACCGGGTCGACGTCTTTATGGCCGACGATCTTTTCCACATCCCACTGAGCCTCTTGATCCCAGGTCTCTGTATTCACCGCCATCACTAGCAACTCTACGTGCTGATAACAAACAAGTAAAAAATCTTCAAAAAAGAATGGAAACGTCCTTAAAAAAATGAGTGTCGCGAAGAACCTATGGCATCGGAGCCGGATAGTGCAAAGGTCCACGAAGCACTGAAGGCCCTGTCAACCCGTTCAACAAATTTTGTCATGGTAGCGATCCATGCTTCAAAGAAAGAGCTACAAATAAGGGAAAGCATACACGAGACAATGATGGAATACTTCACGTGGAACAGATCAAGAGGAATGGCGTCACTTTGATGGGCTTCACCCATTTGAGAGTTTGAAAGCTGGCGTCAACCTCTCGAGCTGAAACCATTGTCTTTTTCGATGCATCCCCGCAGCACCGAAGAGTCCACGCTCCCTTCTACCCTACACGTGGTCACAAACAGCTTGGAACAGTCAAACCTTTAATTGGCACAAGCGAGATTCGGCGTAACGTAAAATGTAACCAGTGACACGCAGAGGATCTAAAAGTAACAGGACAGCAGGCCGAAGAAAAACTGCAGGACGGAGTATGACGACGAAAACTAAGAAAGAGCTGCCATGAATCGAACAACAATGAAAGCCGTACGAGCAGGATATTCAAGATCGAAAACATGAATTGATGTGAGAACGGAATAATCCAAAAGCTATCTATTTCGTGTTTTTATCTTTGGAGTTGATAGTAGGCGGAGCACCGTGTGGAGAATACTATATAATCCATAAGATGTTCTGTGTAAGATCGAACCTTTGTTATATCTGAAAAGAGCCTCCTAGCTACTTACGATCAGACGGACAGCGAAGAAGGCATCCTTGTCAGTATACCGAGTCGCTAGCGCAGACTTCAGTGCGCCACTTGACGTCACTCCGACCGTACTGGTCTTTTCCTGCAAGGACTCCAGACTGATGTACTTGTCGGAAGGTTCGTGGAGCCGCAGTCGGCAGTGTAGGGTAACATGACCCTGTTCAGCCTGAAGAAGAAACCCATTACAGGGCACATTAAACACAGTGGCGCACTAACCATGTAACGACTACAGCACAATGCGCGAGTTTGACCAAACAAGAAAATTTCCAGATCGAATGGCGCACATATTTAGGTTAAGGAATAGGTGCAGTGCGCCGCTCAACTGCCAAGTTCGAATTCTGTCCGAGTTGCAGGTTTTACATAATCGAAAAACAAAGGAACGCGCCGCTTCATGAGTTTTCACACAGAAATGGAACCAATCCCACATACCGCGCGATGGACGGTCGTGAAGCCATTGACAACTGCGATGTAGTTGTAGTTGTTGTGGAGTGTCACGACATTCTCTGGTTCTCTCGTCACAATGAAGTGCGCTAGAGATTAACAACGACGTCGATCTCACTCATCGAGAGTAGTTCAAGAGCAGCCATTGAGACAAAACGGAAACTTACTGTGGAAAGCTTGTGGGTCGTCGGGACCATTTCCGTCCAGTACCAGCTGGCCATTAGGTGCTTGGAGGATCTGCAGCGTCCGTCCAGTCGTCTTGGATATCAGTTGCAAGACGTTTCCAGTTTGGAAAAGATTCTACAAAAGATAACAGTTGCCTGCCTGAGAAATTACAAAGAGTTGGGCTGGGTGGGGAGAAATAAACCGGCTATATTTACCATGATCGCGCTGCTGCCATAATGCTTCGCGATCGTTTCGTCTAACTTTGCGGAGACGTAATCGACAGTTTTGTTCGCGGCGACCAGCCCTTTATTCACCAACTTCTCTCCAGCCTTCGTGATGGAACCCAGAAGACCCCCTGGACTGTTCTACAGTAAGGCAAAACGAGAAGAGATCAAATAATAATCATCGACCAAAGTGGCGCATACGTATATCACAAAAGTACAGCTCAGTGCGCCATGTGACCGAATTTGTCCCAACCTTGCTCACTTGTAACTGGATGGCGCACTTCGACTGGAAGACGAATGCAGTTATGCGCGAGCATGCTTACCAGGCTGCTCTTCGACTTGTCTTTCGCATGAGCTTCGGTGGTTGTTGTTTTGGTGTAGGAATAGGAGTCTCCTGGAGCTCCAACATGATGTGATTGTTCCACTTTGACCTCGTATCCAGGAGGAAAGGACTGGACGGAAGGATTAGGTGGAGGGTACTGGTACGTGGTGTAGACGGGAGTATAATCCTCAGTCGGATTGGGAGACGCTGCGGTGTAGTTACTTCCAATACGAGGCATTCTTCAAGCTTTCCGGAAGTTTGCTGAACAGATAAGACACAAAGAATTCAGGACGTAAGAGGATGGTCTCAAAGGAAAGCCAGAAAGAATCTGAAAGATCAGGAACTGACTTCAGTGACTTGTGAGGTGACTTCCCGTTGGAAAGTGACGTATAAACAAACATGAACGATGTATATGTCACAGCCACTGAATGCGCCACCCAAACTAAAGAAATCTATCAATCAATGGTTTAAACTCGAAAAGCTGAATTCGCAAAACTCATCGATTTTACTGATCAGTGATCACTATCGTATGACATGTGTCACACAGCCATAGTCCATTGTTGTATCCTTTTCTGGACCAAACTATACCTGGGAAGTTCTCTGTTGATTTCTCCCATTGCCGTCGGCCTACTTGGTTCCCCGTAGATGAGAGTCCGGGAAAACGATATACCACGTATCCCTATGAGAGCCATTTCAAAAGCTGACCAAGGCAAATCGTAAGCGACGCACTATTTCGCGAGGCGCGAGCTCGAGTGGACATTCTCACGACTATATTCTTCTCGGTTTCACTGATCGAACGAGATGGACACACCGGGGCATGCCGTACCTCCAACATCTGAAGGCCTCTGCGGACTCGAGGTTGTATATTTCCTGATGGGCGAGCAGTTGACTGAGAGTCGAAACGGAACACCAGGCAATCCTGATTTCTGAATGAACGACTCCGCAAAAGTCGCTTCCGCCACGATGACCGATGTCAGTCCTGCTCTTCTGGACAGGATCTTCCAGCATGTTGATTTCTTCACGCTGCTGAATTTACGATTCGCGCAGGATGGTTTTAGGCATCATTGTCCCAAGGTTTGATCCTCAGTCTCATGTACAGTCTTACTGTATGTTCTGCACTGTTTGGGTGTTTGCGGAGCCCGGAATGTTGCGATTTCGAGACAGTCTGTTCCGTTCATGCGACAAGTCGCTCTAGTCTTGGACTTCATCCACGAAAATAATCTCGCTCCGATAAACCTCCTTTGGCAGTTTGTAAAGAAAGCACGCCTGCTGTTCGTGTTCGAGCACGAATACGAATGTCCAAGTAGGCCGCGGCAGGTTCTGTTCTTGAACGAGATCTGGAATTCCTACGAGGCACAAGTTACCCTCCACCATTACACCATCTTGATCAACGCAGTCATGTATGCTCATATCGCATTTGAGTCGTCCGAACTGTCACATAAAATGTTTAACCGAGTTGGCTTCCGTGTTATGCTGACTGGGCTACAGTCAACTTCCGGGGCTATGAATTCTTCCTTTATAAACCGGCTTTCGTTTTATAATATGGTTACAGAGATCGGGATTCCGGTAATAATACAGTTTGTTACTAAGCCATGCACAGCTTCGCGGTAGAGGACCCAGTCGTCATACCCGGACTCACTCTTTGATCAGGCTCGAGAGGGGCTACCTTTGGCAGCAGATATTCCTTCTCGAAAACCTATCTCTGAAATCAAAATAGTCTTTCTCCATGTACGGATTACACAAGTAATTCAACAGAAACTGGATATCGATGTTCCTGGTTGTCGGCCCAACGTGGAGCCCGTCCGGAGTATCATCGATCTGCAGGTCCGTCTGCAGATACGACTCCCAGTAAATGATCTTGTTCAGTGGATCCATCAATAGGTGTTTCCGTATGGCGTTGTTGTAATACATCATGTTTTTGTTGGTCAGCTCCCTGAAAACGGCAACACTAAACAGGTTAATTCACAAATCGGCAGACGCAGGCCTAAATATATCTAACTTGTGTGAGTATTCCAAATTCAGCAGACGTGGTTCGTCCACCAAATTTTGCGGTGTCCAAAGAACCGTACCGGTATCAGCGAACCGGTTCAGCATTTGCAAGGGTTTGATCAGATTCCTGAAAAAGGGACATTTGACCTAGGCTGTGTAAGGTCCAAATTTGCTACGTAATTGAAATTCTCCAGCCGTGCTCACTTCTTGAAGTTCCTCAAGCATTCCACTTGACTGATTTTCTGGTACGTGCAAACCTTCATTACCCATATTCCGGCTCCGATGATGATCATGTCTGGCTTTGAACCTTTGCTTTCCAGTGTGCGGAGTGCGTGACCGAAAGTGCCGCCTTCTTCGTCCATCTCCACGGACCAGAAGAATTCAATGAGTAGGTTAGCAGTGGGTATGCTCGTAACGGTGCTCTCGTGTTTCTTGTATAGTTGCTGATCGTACGCTATAGCGGGATTGACGTAAAAGTCATGTTCTACACCGGAAAGGTGGTAAATTAGTCCATCACGAAGTTGTCGAATGCGTGAGTCGCCTATGAGCACGATATGATTTTCCTTTCCAAGATAAACCGAGCTTTTCCGTAAGCAATCGGCCGACTCACTACAATACAACTGAATGAAGCTGGGCTTAATTAAGTTGTATCAGAAACCAGGAAACTTACTTGATGGTGCTCCGGTAAATGAGTTCACAGGGTGCGTACCAAGTTCCTTTCTGGCCAAAATCGTCCATGGCGTAAAAACCGCCCATAAACATTGAGATGCAAGATTCGCCGGTCTCAGTGGTGACGTGGAAAATTTTATGTGCAAGATAGATGATTGTTGATATGACAAAACACAGCAACAAAACTAGCTTTAGATAAATCTGCGCCATACCCCTGAAGTCAATAAAAATTTGAAGACTTTCTACCTGCCGAGTTCTACCCATACGGTATTCTCGGTGAGCTTCGCCGTATTGCCAGTAAGTACACCGTCTGGACCTGTCAGCAGTCTGTTTACGATCGAGCGACTGTTTACCTTGCATCCTTATAGGCACGAAACTCAACAAACCTTGGCGGTGTTACCTCAAGAGTATCGGACCGCCGCACGTGTGGTATTCCAACGTTAACGGTGTTACCCAAGCTCGTACAGCTTTCATAACCTTCGAGTGGTATGTAGTGGAGAAAGAACCAGCGCCGGTGCTCAATAAAGAAGACGCGAATAAGCAGGACTTTAAGTGGTGTCTCCTCCGTATTTTATCTTATCAGCAGACACTCACATAATTCACTCCATCACATTCAGACGGATGGGGAAAAAAAAACTTCGGTGTTGGATTCGTCCGGTCGCTTGACTTTGCACGATTACGAGCTTCAAAATAGCGATACGGACTTGCAGTTGTCGAATCCGACAACGGGGGAACTGGTCTTCTGTCCATCATTAGGTACGTTTCCAGAGGATATTCGTAGTCCAACCTGGACCGGCAATCCGAGCGGATACTAAAGTACGTGCGACGCACAGGCACCACGCGTGGACCTGATCGATGATGATCTCTCTGTGTGACTCTATGCAGTCTCGATCGACCGTGGGAACAAGAAATGCATCACTGGTTTATCTGGAAGATTAAAACGTCCGGGACTGAGAAACACATTTATGAAAAATGAAATTTATTCTGCCGAACGCTCTGGGATTTTCGAGTGTCATTCAGAGTGGTTGGAGTGCCAGCCTGAATGCGCAAACTACGATTTTCTCAAGTTCGAAGTGCTGGGTATCAGCAATATCGGTGAACAAAGTCGGTCGTTCCGGCTTTCGTAGGTACGGCTTGCTGCTGAAGTCTATCGCGATCGTAAAAGTATGCGCGCAATGACTCCATATAGGAACTCGAAACAACGACTTATGAAAGGCTAGATCAGAACTGATACCGATCGATGCATAAGAATGATGTGGTTCTAAAAGAAGTCCGAAACCCTGTAATAGACAATCATATGACTGATCATGGGGAACAAAACAGGACTCGTGTAGTCCTCTCGACATTGACGTAGGGACACCGTTCATATCGACATTGATTGTTTCAATAAAAGAACTGTGTGCCATTCGAATCATCAATCCAATCAAGCTTTGCGGGAAGTGACTTGGTAGGTTAGCGACGATTCCATCGAGCTCGAAAAGTTCAGGTTTCTTTCCATCATAAAATGAACTGCTAAACAGGGTGGCCATTCTGAAATCTATTCTAATGATATACTGTACCATCAGGACACTCGGCACCGATGACTTGTCTCGGGCGAAGGAAGCCGACGCAGCGGTTCCAGAGCTGCCAATATAGCCTCATCGAAGACCTGCTTCACACCTTGCTGCAATAAAATCGACGAGGAACACCCATACGCAAATTTAGGGTTATACAGTATGGTCATACATATGTATACACTGCAGCGAGAAAATAGCGTACCCTTGTCAAAGCTGAACATTCGACGTATTGGACTGCTCTCAGCTTCTTTGCTAGCTTTTTTCCTTGTTTCGGTGAGATAAGTTTCTGGTTGTTACCAGCTAGCCTTATTATTGTTTGGGGATCGTCTCGAAGATGGATTTGAGTACCGACCAGTAAGAAAGGCGTCCTTGGGCAATGATGGGTTATTTCCGGAAACCACTACAATACGCAGAGAACATTTGTGGTCGTTGGCAGAAAACCTACCAATCGATACCCAACTTTAGGAAAGAACAATGGAAAACAAGGTTGGATGTTCGGGAACGAAGGATTTCACGACTGGACCGGCTGGCCAAAATTTACCTTTCCCGGAACATTCTCAAAGGACGACGGCTCGACAACAGAGAAACAGACTAGAAAAACGTCGGTTTGCGGGTAAGAGAGTGGGCGCATTCGGTCATAATCTTCTTGACCAGTCGTATCGAAGGGACTGAATTTGTACAGTTCACCGCCGCACGCCACCATCGCGGTATAATTGTCGAAAACCTATGGAAAGAAATTTCAAACTCATCTTCTTCAGAAAGATACAGTGCAATGGCCGAGACAGTGAAATAATGAGGATGATAAGCGACACCTTTGGGATGTGTGACTCTTCGGGGTATTTAATGGCCATGTACGAGGCAAGAAGCGATGTCTTTCCAGCAGCTGCGTCTCCAACCACCACACACTTCACTTCCTGCGTTTCCTCTGCGAGAGCCATCTTTCAGCGGAACATGTTGCAAAATTAAAAGAACAAAGAAGGATGAGTCGATTATTGAAGGAGCATACTGTATACTGCATTGGTACATCAGTGCGCGGGACCTGCCAACTAATGCAAACAGCCTGCAGATCGAGCTGTGAGGAAGTCAGGGTATCTAATCGCTATCTTGCGTAAATAAAACAGGTAAACAAGAAGTCGTCCAGGGTACGTCGGAGGTTCTGGGCGGATACAACTTTTCCTCAACGTCAGTTTTGAGCAGGTGAGAAGGTCTGTCGGCAGCTCTAATAAACTGCAGACGAGTTCCGTTACTTTTTGTTATCTAGTCTGTATTGTAAGAGTGGAGATAGTTGGTATCTTGGATAAACAGTCACCCTCTTCTGCGTAAATCAATCCATCTAAACGGAAACCGAAAACCAAGGCATTTTCTTCTTTGATCTAACTCAAGCTCCATATCGTTCCTTGGGAAGCCATTAGGCCCTGCTCGTTGAAATTGCTTCCTTGTTGAACTTTGACAGTTAATTCGAAAGTCATGCTCCCTATCCACTAATCCTTCTTTAGTACCCTGGCTCAGTCCCTCAGCTTTTCCTGGGGTACCGGCTAACGAGTCTAGCCAGACTGTCCCTATTGTAAAATTTTCTTGTAGCGGGACTTCCTGCTTCCGTCACTTGCAGTAATGCGTTATTTATCGTCAACACGTAGCATTCACCGATGCTTGACTTCATTCGCAAGCAGATAACCAAGACTAAAGTGACTAAACGCCACATTCACAAAGTCAAATTGACATTAAAGGCGAGACAATATGCGACAGCTTGATCTCATTTCCAACAATCAAATTATCACTTCGACCTCGAAATCCACGTATACGTATACAAGGCAAAGTATAAGTCGAATTTGTGATGGAACATTTTCCTTCAATTATTTCCAACGGAATTACTGCGTCCCCAGATCTCGTGCATGCAAGTGGCCACAGCAGTGATGAAAACCAACACCGGTACCCTCTCATGCAGCACTCGTCGACGCTCGGTACAGATCTGGTTCTGCGTGTGACAGCTTTGTTGTGCCAGCGGAAGTTGACCAAGGCATTGGGTAAAGGGGAAGTCATTGTGCCATCAGCCGGAAGCGCTTGTGCTCGGAGTGGGTCCTTATCATTACAGCCGTAATAGCCCTAGTGCCACTGGGGCAGCTCAATAGCCTACTGTTGATCGATTTCCCCACAGACCAATTACCAGCGGACTCTGATAGAGCTATCTGTTGTTCGTTTTCTCGGCTGGTTACTTTCACCTCGTCTCAAACAGATGCCTATTCCCAACTTGTCGAAATGTAGCTGCGTCCTATCCTCTAGATGACCCTGCTTTTGCAACTCGGTTTTGAAAGCAGTGTGGGAATTTTTATCCTTGAATTCGTTATGTGGGCTCTGGCTAGCCCGAAACCAGTCTCAAAATGTCCGAGGGTTTTCGGGTTGCACGAGGAAGTTTTACTGAACAACGGAACAGATGAGGAATTCACCGGTAAGCGGCAAATGATTGGTAGCCTACTTACCGTACATCTTCTATCGCTTAAGCTTCATTCCACTGTAAGCCAGTCGAAGGTGCACAGACACGGTACAGTGCACCTTCGACTGGACAGCTGGTCATTATTATTACGACAGCCGGTGCTTACCTTTGGCGATCGACCATTTCATCGTCATACCTCTAGCGGGCTTTTCTTCTTCGACCATATCTGGCTTATCAGTGGAGAGAAGAGCAAGACCGTTGGCAACTTCATTGCAACACTTTTCAGTCGATGGACGCTGGTTATCAATCATCGATGTGTACGCCTGAGTGTTCATTCTTGAGACTACTACACTTTGTCCATCTTTACCGCTTATCAAGCGACCACCTTTACGGTTCTCACCGCTGAAGTATTTGCCTAACTTGGTTTGGCGGTTAGCTTTCTCACGTTGACCACTTCATCCAAGGCGTCGGCACTCCGACTTCTGCAGGAAATACAACCTCCGAGCAGCCATTGCCGCAATATACACTCGACAACCGAATCACATTCACTGGTTTTCTCCATGTACTTCCGTCCGGAAATTCAATTGGGAAATATTTACGGCCTGAGATCCGTGAGATTCCGTTTGCAGGATACAAGGTAAGTTTCAAGACATTATGCGAGTTGTAGATGTAGAGACATGGAGGGGGGGGGTCGAAATCCCCTCGAATGTCGAAGTTCACTCGTGCAATATTTCTACATGGTTTTATGGGTGGATAATTTGTGAAAATCGAACTGTGGGCGTACGTCGGTTCGGTCGCCGAAAGTTAAAACTGATATTTGTTCGTGGTGGAAAACATGCAATGACACTGGTTTATGTAGGTGACCGCGTTTAGACCAGCATAAGTTAAGCGCACGATACACTTTTGATGGACGAGTATTCTCCGCCTGAACAACTTTTAATGACTGTTCTTTCATCAATAAAATCTGCAGCTCGATACTAATGGAGTTCCCTCTTTCAAACTCGGCACGCAATGTATCCGCCTTCCTTATGCTAAACCTCATTCCATTCTCGCCAAAAGGCGCAACACTCCAACACCTTACTCACAATTCTGACACGTCAGAGACTCATTAAAGTTGAATTAGCTTAAACTGGACCGACTTCAGAAGATCAGAAACAGAAATCTCAATTTTCGTCGGATTTTGTTCCAGTATTTTTGCGTGACGGAATCTGGCATCGATCAGCTGTAAGTACAGCTCCCGAGCGACTCTAAACGCCGGCTCGGAAACTGGTTTTTGCGGGGTAGTAATCATACAGCTCGAAATTGCTCACAGTGGTCAGTTCCGCTCTCTCATTCATAGCTCCGACCATATGGCACCGTTTTACGTTTTTGTCAATAAACCGGCATGATTGATGAATGCTGTCTGATTGCAAATATCAAGCAGAACAAAATTGCCCGAAACGTGAACTTCTTTCTCGCTCAATTGCAAAAGCAAAGGCTACACTACAATCAGTTAAACGCGGAAGTACTGTGAAAACAGCTCAACCAGGTTGAACTGAAAGCTTGACCGTTTGACTTTTCATTCATTTTGTGTTGTTTTTTCTATAGACGACAGTCAGTCCGAAGGATGGACCACAAATGACACAGTAACTTTTCACGCAAGCTATTAACAATTAGTTTATAGTCAGCTTGCATCCATCGTCGAAAGAAATGTCCCGGGCGGAAATGTAATTCCAAAGCGACAACAAGGACATCTGGAAGGATAGATGGCGCTGCGATCAGAGATCATTGTGCAGTGTGAAGATTTCCTGACGTCTCGAGTAGCGCAACAGGTAATGCCACTCGTTTGAGTATCAGTAACGCAAGAAATCTTTAAAAATGATTCTTCGAAATTTCGCCGCTCTCCGTCCGTTTTAAAACTCCCATAAGTTTTTGGTGTGTTTTTTACGTCGGGGGGAAGTTTTGACAAACAGAGAGAGCCTCGGTGGCACGGAGCTGTGGACCATTTTCCTTCGACCTTTATATCATCAAATGATCAAAATGTAGTACACGTACGACGAGAAATCAAGAATCATGGAACAAGCGAAAAGGACGGCGAAATGGCAAAGCGTGGAGAAGCGTCGATACGTGTATTAGAGTGAATCTCCCGTGTCCGTACGCGCTCCCGTACCGAAAATGCTTGTCCCATGATTTTTTTCACTGTCCCATTATTTATCATGGTGCGTGCACAAGATGCCTTGCTTGGACCTCCAACCGGTATTGGCTAATCCATTTTTGTATGACCCACTTTCCGCAGATCAGCCAGTCATTCCACCAAGTACCTCAACAGCAGCAACCAGTATCCCGCTCTTGCTCGAACGGACGTCAACCGGTAGTGACCAGCCGTCGCCTACCGGTGGATCACGTTTCCTATGATGATCCACCTGATACACCACAAGCGCCGCTTATGCTTAACTTTACATCCTTGTTACCCGATGATATTAGCCATGGTTGCTGGACCGAAAGCGAGCTTAGCCCCGGTGATTCCGCGGTCTACAGCGACGATTTCAGTCCAGATGGCGATACTTCATTTTCGCATCCTCTGAGTACATTTGACTCGGGTTACTCATACGCTGGTCCTTCAACGCTACTCTGTTTCGACTCTGCAAACCACCATTCGGTACTTGAATCCTGTTCGGACCCTGATACTCGTTCTGACCAAAGCTCGGACTCGATCAGATGCAGTCTCTGCGCACATCCGGACCAGCAGCTGGGGTTAGCTGAGGTACCCAGGTGGAAAAGTAACTGGTCGCTGGAAGACCTGGAGCCTATCGAGAGGAAACGGCAGAAACGGCCCAGTGTGCCACTCTACATTCCAATACCCAAGGACCAAATGAGACCACGCATCGGTGTACGGTAAGAGCCTGTGTCGCTGTTGGGCCGTTGGAATGTACAATACGTCGGAAAGGAAGTGAAGAAACGATTTGAGCCAGATCGTTTTTCCCAAGTGGCGCACTCTTCCGACCAACAGCAATAATGAAAAGCGCGCCACTTGCGAACTGGACAAGATCGTCTTCCGAAAAGGCGCACACGCAGAGCCAATAACAGTGCAACTTGCTCCACTTGGGATAACGGTCCGGTTCAGTTCATTTGCCTACGTGCCAAGTATTATCTTTGTAGGGAGATCGATGAAGTTTCGGAACTTTCCAATGTTCCATCGCCCGATGGGTCTTCCGGTATTTCCTCGTCGTCGCCGGCCAGTGATACGGAGTGTTTCGCTGAAGAAGGTGCCTTCCTGAGCCAGCTCCATGACTGCCGTGTGGGTGTGGGACAAGTGGCGCGCTTCCGATGTCAGGTGACAAGAGGTCGCGCCGTGTCAGTAACGTGGCAGCACGGCGACAAAGTAGTGGAGAACGGCGGTCGATATCGCCTGTACCGCAGTGGCGACACCACGCACTCACTTGAAATCTACTTCGTTACATTGGCCGATGCCGGTGTCGTGGTTTGTCGAGCCATCTCAGAAGAGAACGCTGGTGAAACTTCGGCCTACCTCAGAGTTCGCGGTGCGTAAGCAGACGTGAAGTTCCGAAAACGCGGGGATGAATTGAAGCCGGGGCCTGGTACTTCTAAAAATATTTAAATTTCTTCAGGCTCGCAGCATATTTCATGTAAATGGTTTCATTTTGAAGATATTGAGTAGTTTCCCGTCTTTAATACCATAATGAAATACCAAATACCGCATATTCTTCTACCGTGAAAGCTGCTGTGTTCTACAATAATTTGTGTTGGTCCACGTAGAGAGCCTACTGCCACCCCGAATTCCAGAATTCGTTTATAAAATGGAGTCTGTGGAAACAATAGCCGGCGACGATGTGGAGCTCAGCTGCAAAGTCCGTGGACATCCGGTGCCTGCGCTGGCATGGTATTTCAACGGAAGGAAAGTCACACCGATGGACAGCGGCCTTGAAATAGGTAATGTACTTAATTTGGCGCAGTGGCGTCACAGTCGTGTTCCAAAAAGTCCGAGTATTAATCAAGTGGAAGCTACAAAGGTTTCAACTTGTCGCAAATGCTTAACGGCACAATTGTCCAAGAACTTGAAGAACTGTCCATTGGTCCGCAGTGACGTCATGACTCATGACCATGGTCGGTCATGCGTGCTATTGTGTTTGGGTAGCCGGCTGACTTTCTTATTATTCTCCGGTTACGTCTCTGTTTTGCCGCTGGAAAACGATCTGTTTATCCTATCCATTTGCCATGCTAATGCTGACCCTGTTGCTGTGCTTTCAGAACACATTGGCAAGGAAGAATGGCTGGTGTTGATCGACAAGGAGCGCTTACTAAGCTCCGCGACAGTCCGCTGTGTGGCGCACAACCCCGTCGGAGAAGCCAGCTGTGCTGCCTCCATCATCCTCCTGTCAGCAGAAAATGACAATGGATCAAGAAGCAGCAGTCGCCGCGTCGAAGAAAAGCTCGTCCATATCGATAAGAAAATCACCAAGGCTAACAGTCGTGTTCTTGACTCCGCCGAAGAACTTCTGTCCAACGCTACACAGGTAAAATAACCGTTTGTATTACCTGACCGCAGTTTACTAGGATACTCCTAAATCTTTCCGAGTTCTTACGAAACCTAATTTGATTGCATTGATTTCAACCTGACTTCGAATGACTCGCGCACTGTAAGAACAGGATCGCTGAAAGTCGTTGCTGACTGAAACGGAAAATACTGACTTCCACAAGTTGCGCGTTTGGTCGATTCGAACAACGCAAAAGCGCGCCACTTTCTCTACCTCAGTCCAGTGGCGCACTCTTGCGGTTTACGGCCCTTGAGTATGCGTCACTACACGAAATGTGTGTCGCAGTTGAAATGAATAGACATTATTATGCTTAGATGATGTCACTGGATAAACAATTGAAAGTGGTGGATTCCTACCTCGACCGTATCGAAGCCAAATTCCAGCCTGGATCAAGACGCCCACACAAAGAAGCCTCCAAGAAATCCCGACGAAAGCCTGCAGCCCAAGAAGGCGAGGCTGAACTAAGCCTGATCCAAGTGTCCTTCCCACCAACGTTAGTTCTACCACCACCACCACCTCCAACTAATTCCCCTTCACCTGGTCCGACGGCCATCATCCATCGAACAAGTGATCCGGCTTACAGTCAGCCGGCACTTTCCTTGCCAGCAGCCCCTCCACCGTCCGTCAGTATTACCGTCCTGTCCAAGCATGTCGCTTCGGATAAGGTCCGAGTGGTCTTCAAGCAGTCTTTCGACCAACACCGCCGTGCTACTCCCACTGTATCTACACGGCCAGTCAGCAGTGCCGACTTCACCATCAGGAAGCCTTTGAAATATTTGGATATTCCGTTGAACGAACCTTTGAGGTATTTGGACATACCGACGAAAGCTGATCGAACGCAATGGGAGGAAGGTGTAAGGTTGCCCGCTGTGGTGCTGCGTGAAGCAAGTATGGATTATGAGGCTGTGGACAATCCCTACTCGGCTGAAAACCTGAAACGACGCGTTGCTGGTGGACCTTCTTTCTTTGAAACTGCGCTTGACCCTAAGAGCTTCCCTCCGCCGCTAACCGACTCTGATCCGTCCCAGTTCGACCGCGGTGGTGGCCAGTTTGATCCGAGAGACCAGCACAGTAGGCAGTACGTAGTCAAGCCCAAACGCAAAGCCTCTCCTTTGAAAAAGTCTTACCTAATCGAGCCCGAAATCTTCTACCAAGCTGAATCCAAGGTAAGAATGGACGATCGTCATTGGGTATTTGTGCATGTCACTGCATGGCCTCACTGCGCAGTTTAATGTGTAAGAAATGATCGTAGTAACATCTCAATGTAAGAAGAGCGACCCGCACAGCAGCAGCAAAGTGAAAAAGTTTACGTGGAACTCAGATCAGTATACGTAACGTATGCATTTGGCTGAAGTCAGATGATACTTGTTTTTAATTGCGTGACATTGTGGACACGCAAACCTCAAAATACTCTTTGAGCTGCATGCATATGTGTCCAGAACCATGAAGCCAATGACTGCTCCACTTTGGAAAACCCCAAAAGCTATACATTTTACCCGTTAAACGCTCAACACGCATAAACTATCATTTTGTGCGTAATGAGAGCTTGGCTAATTGAGGATCTAAGGTCGGTGTAGCATAACTGTGGGGAGGATGTGGGTCGACCATCTAATGAAACAACAGACGTACAGTAGCTACTCAATTAGTGTACCACATCACACGCAGGTACGTGGACTTGGCTGCGCTGACCAGCCCCATAAGAGTCAAGCGACCTGGCTACTTTTTTAATCATTTTTTGATTAGAGCAGGTTCTGCGCTCTAATCGCGGGCCTCGACATGGAGAGCTGATAGCATAGTCATTAGTGCTGATTATAAACTGGCCCTCGCTTTGTCAACAGCCGCCATTGCGTCTGCAACTGGCGCGGACTTCCATTGGCCAGTTGCAGTGGTCGGTACTTCCGATACCTTCTTCCTGGTAAATATATCCTACATAGCTTTTCCGGAAATATCATCTCGAGATAAACGCCGGAAAACGGAACGTACGCGGTTGTCGTTTTGAGTGGCGCACGCCGCCGGCCAATAACAATGAAAATGTGCGCCAATCGAGATCGTTGAGGATCGTCTTCTTAAATGGCACACTTTTCGTTTATTATTGGCTGGAAGCGTGCTTCACTTGAGAAAAACGGTTTTGTTCGTTGCGTTTCTCCGCCTAGCGAATTTATAGGTTTAACGCTCAGGAAATTGGTTGAGCTCAAAGTACAGTAATGCAAAGTCCTATTACGTCAATGATGGGGCTTATAATAATTGTGCAAAGCCACTATGGATGAGTTAATGTCTAAAGGAGGCTGTAGTCTCGCAATATGTCTTTGACAGGTGAATCGTGCCTCGGACCGATTACTGCGCTTAGACAATCGTATCGGTATCTTGCAAGCAGAGCTTGACGTCGAGCGAGACGCCGACATCGAGACACCCCACAAGCCGGAAGAGCTTCAGCGACTACAGTCCGCCGTTGATTACACCGCTGCCGAAATCCAGGAAACCGAACGAACGGTAAGTCACCATTCACCTGTCGCTACTTCATGTATCAAGCGATGAACTTCCCGTTAAACCAATAATCGATAACGTGGGGCTCCAAAAGAACGTTTCCGCAGCTTGAACAGAGCATTTCAATTGTATTTTGAGCCAATATTTCCTGGCCGGTCAACTGCAGTAAACCAAGCTTCTGGCTGCGCCCTGTGCAGTGACTTTCGCTACGAGATATGTACGTAGAAGCCACAGCTAGCGGATTCGCGGGAAGAGCTTTTTAGCCAGGTAAGTTTTCCGGTTTTCGGCCAGGAAGCTTAGAGAGCGACTTGAAGAACGGTCGATTGTGTCAACTTTACAGGTGTGGATTGCTGTTTGCCGTGCTGACCGATTTGTTTGCTACAGAAACGTTTAAGCGTCGAGACGTTACTACCGGTATCGTTAGCGGTATCGACTATCAATGAAGACTGTGTACACGAGCCTGACCTAAAGGTCGGGAT
>BDGG01000001.1:1170901-1202423 GCA_001949185.1 Ramazzottius varieornatus
ATCCCCACATTTATGCTAGGCGCGTGTACGTGTCTTGGTAGTCATTTATTTCCCATGGGCTGCCTGTTCCCATCCGAACGAGACGAGACGAGACGAAGAGACAAAGAGGGGCCCAGGTTATCAAAATCTAATTGAGAGTGTAATGGGAGGTGGAGCGTGAAATGAGAGCCAGCTTGGGCCTGTCTAGTGTATGGGACGACCTTTGGTGCTGCTTTGATGAGCTAGCGTGAAATTTCAGACGTACTGGCCGTCTAGTTAACCAGTTTGCTTCCGTTAATCAGTGTCACTTAGGCTAGCTAGCATGTGTCAGTAAACTGTATCACTTTTCCCATTGAGGCATTATCGCCTGGTTGGACAAATGGTACGACCTGCTCATTTTCCTCTCTGCTTGTAGATCAAGCAGGTGGAATTGCTGGTTACACGTCTGCATATCCAACAGCAAGAGCCGCAGCTGCACAAGGCCGAACGCGGCTGGACTACCGTCTCGCCTGATTATCCAGACTGCTACAGCTACCCTGGATTAGCGGGCTCTTCGCCATCGCCGCTTGTTGTCTACGGCACCATGACGTCCACCCCACAAGACTTCCCCCAAGATGGACCCAGTGTGCGCAGCTTGATGTCAAGGTTCCAGCATGAAAAGAACGGACTCAAGAACGGCCATGGCGAAAATGGGGGACATCATCTAGGTAAGTGGACCAGCCTTCAGATTCAATGCGACATCAGGATATGTCGTACAGAACCCATACGAAATACTAAAGCTGAACCAACTTGATTCCCTATTCGACATATAAGAGTCTTCGCAGTGCTTTCATACCCGATACCATTCCGTATGCGTCCAATACGCCCTAACTTTTTCTGACTAATGTGTTCGTCAAAACTTTCCAAAACTATCACTTACGCAAAGACATGTATCGAATGGTTTCCTATTTGCCTTTGATACTTGAAACTGCAATGGTTTCGTTGGCCCTTCTGATCTGCGTTTGCGACGTAATTTCTCCAACCGAATGGGCAATGGACATTTCCTGCGTTTGCAGGCTCATCCATAGCCGAAGACACTTCAGACTTTTCGGCGACATCGACACCCGACAAGGACCGGAAGCCCTTACCGGTCTTCAATCGGGCCAAGTTTCAAGAAGGCCTGGCTGCAGCAAAGTCGCAAGCAAAGCCTCGCATCCAAGCCAGCATCACCGCTCGCAGTCTCTCCCGTGAAATGCGGGAACAGCTGCGCATCGGCCACAAGCCGCAAATGGGCGCCTTCCGCTCCAACATCATGACAGCGGAAAATGGCGACTACGACCCCGACAAGGCGGCAAAGGCCAAAGAACTGGCTATGGCTGACAGCGCCCATGACGCCCACTTGCATCAACAGCGGTCACAGCCGTCGCCTCCATCCACGCGCTCCGACCTTCAACAACACGGACATGCCAATCACACGGCGAACACGACCATACCATCGCCCATACAGACACAGTCGACGACAGCGCGTCAAGCCATGCCCGTCTTTGATGAGGAACACGAGCATGAGGAGCACCAGTCGGACGTGGACCCACTGCACAGTGTGGCCGACAGTGTGCATAGCGCCGATCAAGGCGCCATGGAAAGCAGCGGAACTTATGACATGGACTCGTTGGATGGCGACGCCGACCACGACGAAGCTGAACCGCACTATGCGCAGATCGCCAAGAAGCAACAACAGGACAGCGCCCATGCCAACGATCATCAAGTCAAGGAAGAGGACGCTGGGGGCAAAGTCAATGGACACCATCGGACAAACTCCAACCTGGTGATGGATCATCATAACGATGGCGACAACGACAGTGGCGCCGGTGAGGGTCACAACGAGCACGAAGCTCCCGAACATCGGCAGCATAGCACCAACGAGGAAGAAGGTGAACTACCGCTGTCGCAAGCTCCCAACTGGGATTTGCTGATCTAGACACTGGTCGATGGTTTTCCGACAAGGAGTTTCTCCATTGTATCAGCTAAAGCAAAGCGCCTACGTACGCTTCTAGTGATTGCCTTGGCTCTAGCTTGCTCTAACGATTTGCTTTTAATTTTATTTACAGTCTGCCCTACCCTCGGGCGTTTACTTGCTTGAAGCCTGACACGTCGAACTCTATTACACATATCACCCTAAACTTTGTGCTCATAATCCCGGTAATTTCGAATACGGTTGATATTAATTGCATCAAATGATTTTGAACATCCATATAGTAAATCCGGTTCTAGCTCGGTACTGTCATCCGGTCTTTGGTTGGATAGATCTGCACTCAGCACTTTCGATTCGCACATGCTGTATGTTCATAAATTTGATCGCTTGACTAGTGCGAGTGACTGGTAAAACTGGCCTTAAACAGTAGAAGTTTTCTACCGGTCGTGCATGACGTCAAATCACGTCTAACCAATTTATACGATAGAAAAATATTTGAACTGATTTATAAAACCGATCGGCTACTTTTGATTCACTGTCAGAAAAGGAGTGAAGAATAACTGTCGAAATTCTTGCAGTTTCTGCTAATTAACAAGTATAATGATCATAGCTTCCACCAAAACCAAATACGTCAAACGCAGTTCTTTTCTTTCTAATAAGCCGAAATTTCGGCCCAGCAGAACTGCCTAATCAGAGTACATATTTCGATCTCCGTATCGTGGCTAACAAACCCGAACCAGGCCAGATTTTCAAACCGCCAGAAATTTTCCGGTACTTCAGAGTTTTCAGAAGTCGGCTCCCCTCCGATCGTGCGATTTCAACAAAATTTCTAGTAAAAGATGTAAAGAACTGGGGCTATCTGCAACCGTGATTCGGAGATACAGGAAGCATGGTACAAATTGTTGTTGGAATTCAGAATCGTTTCGAGCGATTAAGATCAACCCGTATATTGCTGCAAAACTGCACATCCTTCGGCCTTAAGTTTCAGTTTATGGGGAAAAAATACATCATGTACAGATGTCGGATACGGTAGAAGCGCGTCGAAGATGCAGTCTCGTTCCAAAAGTCAGCTAAACTTGACCCCAAGTCTGGCTCGCCCAAACGCATTTACCTGTCGGCTCGTAAAGACCTGTCGATTTGAGCAAAAGTCATGCCCTGAAATGATCTGGCAAACGCTAGCGTCGCTATTTGCTTTGTTAGTCGGACTCGTACTTACAAAAGTTTCCGTCGTCCTAGAGTAACAACGCAACAATTAGTAAGTTACGTGCAGGTGCGTCGACCACTGGTTTCGGTATTCGTACGAAGAAAGATTATGGGCCAGGCAGAAAAGGCGACAAAATGAAAATCTAACCGTAGGAAAGTGTATTGATGTAAATCAGTCGCGTGCGTACGTTCTTCTGTACCGCCGCAGTGGAAACGCCCGGTCCATCGTTTTTACTGGCCCAGTTTTCATCTTGGTACGTATACACTGTACAGTGTTGCTAACCACAAAGTTATGCGAGTGATAGCGCTCACCTGGACTTGACAATGCGTTCCTGCATACGCGTTGGTTCCTGTAGCCCAAATCGGATGTCCCGAAGTACCGTAAATAACCTGCAATCATGAACAGGGCTCTTTAGAGTTTACGACAAACTGTCGCGCTCCTATCATTTCGATAAGTCCTCTCACGAGGTTCCCATCCTGCTGCATGATCGCTTCCCGAACCCGTTGCCCATGTGTGTTTGTAGCCCTGCAACAAGGCTACAGTGACCGCGATTTCCAAATCAGATTTCCCCACCCAGTTCGTTTCAGTTGTACTGTATCTTCGACACATGTGCTGCTTTGAAAACAGACTTAACGTACCAAGTTGGATGGTTATCCCGAGTACGATACAGGACTAGGTTACCGTCAGACTGCAAAGTAATAAAGGTCGATGAGTTTCGTGAGGGTCCAAGCCACAAGAACGCCAAGGTTTAACCTGCATGGTCAGCCTCAAGTTCTTGGTAGACGAGAACAATGACTGCCCAGGCAAGAGCTTCTCGTTGGAGCGTAAGTGGCTTTTCGGAGGGTTTTCCGGTACCACAGATCCGCCGGGCGGACGCTGCTTGTCCTTACTGGTGACGCTGGTGCTCGTATTTCCTGAGAAATGACAGAGTAAATATCGTCACCGGCGAGTAATCTCTGTTTATACATATGTATTATGCAGTGAACTATCTACGTTTCGACAAGTGGATTCGAATCTAGAATTATCAATGATGTCCGTACCCGATGTATGGTTACTTTGCGGAGGTTTGCCATGGGGTCGATGCGTATGTTCTTTTCTTGGTTCTCTTCGTGGGTTTCCCGGCGGTGGAGGTCTGACTGGTCTACAGAACAGGCGAACGAGGAAAAATTTCAAAGGATACCATTTTGGAAAGTTAGCATGGAGGTTCAGCAAACAAAATCGTACAGATCGTTCTCCCAACTGGCGCACTTTTCTACTGATATCGGCTGGAAGCCTGCGCTACGTTAGAAATCAAACGATCTGGTCGAATTGGTGTATCGCGCTACCATATGCATACGCCAGAGTTCCATTGGGTGTGCGTACGGTGAATGTACCTGGGTTGAGCCTGCACATGTGGTTGAGCTTCTGGGCGAACCACTAGTCGCGGTCTGTCGTTCACATTACCACTATCGGCAACTCTTGGATCGGGCTTGTTCGACACGGTAATGTTCTGATGGCCAGTTGGCGGGGGAAACAAAAAGTTCCTCAGAGTTATCTCATCGCGCATCGGGAGCTTCAGTTCCCCGAACCGGTCAACAGGGATGCTCTTGACATCCCTAACGGATACGAAGTGTTCCTCTTGTAGCCGTGTCAAGGTGGCATCGGATAGCCTCAAATAGTGCTGTAGGTCCCGCACGGAAGAGTTGTCGGTCGGTCGTCTAGTATTCTTGGCGGACATCTTCAGTACTTTTCTGGAACAGACACACACCACTACTGCACATAAGAGCTCTCGACGTGCTCGTTTAATTCAAGAAACTCCTGCGCGCAACCGCGGTGAATTTTCCATGGTGTTTACCCTTGTGTGTGTCCTCAATGAACCAATGCAAGCTTTGTCTTATCAAGGAAAAGATAAGATACGGTATGTAAGTTTGATATTGGTACCGAGATTAATGTCAACGCTGTACAGGCATTGTTTCTGCAAAACTGGAGCAGGACAAACAGCGCTTGTACTGTAGCTGGAAACTGAAGATCTAACAGAGGCCAAAAAGGAAGGCCGGATGTAGAAAACTTACGCATCATGGATTGCTGTGCCACGCCTCCGCAGATCTGAGCTTAGATCATGACACTCCTCGATCGAACAACCCAAGACCCAGAAGTGGCGCAAAGAAATCGCGCGGCTGATGGTGGTTGACAGTGAAATACGCGCGTTCGGCAGTCGAAAGCTCACAAAGCGGATTAAAGTTGTCCGAATGTGACGACTACAGCGTCGCTGCCAGCCACCACAACTCACTAGACAGGAGTTCCTCCTCGAATCTAGCCTAGCTCTCGACAACTCTTCCCCAAACCTGGTAGACTTCTTCAGGCTCAAACCCAACGCTCAAAAATCACTGACAGATATTTAATACTATGAGTGATGCGCACTCGAGATCTTCCAACGCTCACTAAAGTCATCTTCGTCATGCTTCAATCACGGCGAAGGCAAAGCAGGCAAACTTAGTGGTAAGCTGGGAAAGGCTGGACCAAACAACCAGTCCGGCCACTCAAGTTATCCTGAACCGCCCAGCTTCTCCGGCTGCTCCTCACACGAAAAACGCGCACATCGGCTTTTTCTGCTCAATCAACATCACCAAAATCCTGATCGATCAAGCGTGAACAAGAGATAGGCCACTGTGGTGTAAGTGCCTCTGTAACCGCGTGGCCCCAAACAGTTGAGACTAATGGAGACGTGGGCACATGATCTAAACCAGAGCTCTGTCTCGAGCGGCGCATGTTTCCATTATAACTGACAGGCATTGTGCGTCACTTGGCACAACGATCTGCTTCCGTTCACTTGCCCATTTTCGAACTGATGATATCTGTTGTTTACGTCCAGAACAGTGGTACAGTGGTTCATCCTGGCATGGACGTCTTACGGCAACAGATCGAGCAGTGCAGCTGATTGCTGATTCGGCCACAATACCTTGATTTACGGGCACCGCCCCTGTATTGTGTGACTGCGTACAGACTTAGAAAGATCAGGGGCAGATGAGCGCCTGTTTCTGAAAGGCATATCTTGCTTTTACTTCCTCAATCCCGATCCGTATGTGGAAGCGTCTCAAGCTGCGGTATCGTAACTGCAGTACTATCAGCATCCAGGCTGAAGAAGATCCATTAACGGTCTACAAAGGTAGGAGGAACTTGTCCTGTGGTCTAGGAGGACGATTGAAACAGAATGGAAAAATTTTTTTGTACTCAGTTTCCAATCTCAATACCAGGAAGTCTAGCTTGTGTTAGGCTTCCTTTGGCTTGTTACATCTTTAAAATTTTTACTTGCAACAGTTTTCAATATTGGAGTGCTTCGGTGCTTTTGTAGGGTTGTTTGATTGGCAGATGTTTATTGATTGCAGGCAAATCGAACCAGGAAATGGAATTCAAGGTTGATCACGAAGAGGAAGTGGTCGAAGAGGACGAAGTGGACGACACCCATCACACCATGGAGTCTCCAAGTCGTCTGGTCATTGGAGTAGCTTCAGTGGATATTCCAGTGGACAACGATATGCCTTTAGATCTTAGTGGAAAGCTGCCATGCCAAATCAGCTACGTCGGGAATGAAATCTGCGTCGAGACGCATGGACCAGATTCAAGTCGGTTGTTCGATGACACTTCCCCTTCCAATACGAGTATCTTCCGAGAAAACGGGATATCCGAAAATTTTTCTTTTCCAGTCTGCGTTTTTACGAAGGGCAGTACAATGCTTTTTCTCTAGGGAAGAAGAACACCGCTTCCTACACGGACAATAATGCGGAACTCATTGACAGCGATGCTTCTTCCACTGTCTCAGATTGCTCGGTTGACTTGTCCAATCTTGAAAACGTCGTCCGTCTTCCGGAACCAAAAGGCCACTCAGAACTTGCTGCAGCCAAACGCTCAAAGGAGAAAGGTGAGGAGCTGACTCTGTTCGCTTCGAATGCTCGACCCGGAAGTAGATGATCGGCTGTTCTTATGATGATTTTCCGTATCAAGTGGCGCATGATGTCACGAGTAATGTAAATCTTTTGTTCTCAGGGAGAAAATCACGAGGACAATTGTGGATGTTCATTCGGAAACTTCTTTTGAAACAAGACAACGATGCTATTCGACCTGCTGACCGACTGGTTTCCTGGGTCGACCGGGAAAAGGGTATCTTCCGCATTCAGCAAACAGATAAACTGTCTAGGCTGTGGGGAACCATCAGAGACAACCCCACCATGACCTACGAGAAACTCAGCCGGGGTTTACGGTAAGCTGGTTCCGTCTTATTTTGGTTCCCGAACCGCTTGTACATTTGAGTTCTAACTTTTGGCAGGCACTACTACAAGAGCAAGATTCTGAACTCGGTGCCCGGACGTCGTCTCACGTTCCAGTTCGGTCCACGCGCTTCCGGTTGGACAGAGATTGACTAAACTCTTCGGAAGACAGAACAACCGTTCTTGTTCGTTCTTTTTGTGACCAAGAAGCTATGTTTCTCGTTTTTTTTACATGGTTCATCAACCCAAAATTTCCCTGGATGATCTGTTGACCTTTTAGCTCGTGCCTCGAACTTCAGGTTCGCTTCCGGTCGTGTCCAAATTTGGGTTTTCTTCCGGCTCAGTTTTATCCTTCCTGTTTCCCTTGTTTCGAAACCCTCATCAGGTCTTCGAGACATCCCTGTCCTCTCCGAGAGTCGCCATGTCGACAGTAAACGAATCTTTCAACTAACGCTAAATTCGCAGATCGATCAAAAAGTTAGAAAACGAAGGATGGCCGGCGCCGTCTTTCCTTCCTGGTTGCCACTGTACCGTTTCGGCGGTCCGCATTAGCTGTACTATTTTTTCTCATGAACCCGAAATTTTATCATGTACTGTACATGACACGTCGTCGTTTGGACTTCTTCCATCAGAATCTTCTGTTATTTGGCCGTTGAGGGCTCTTATGTGCCTGCTAGACAAGCTCCTGCCCCACCTGGACAATGTCTCGGTTACTTCCCTCAAACTCAAGAAAGGTCTGGCTGCCCACCGACACACCACACGTCACAACAAACCCCAACACTACTTCCATCTTCATCAGCACCACCACCACCACCCTCATCATCATAAGAAGAAGAACCCTAACGATAAGGTAACTGCGCGTGACTGGCTAGAATCGCTGGTTGAAAAGGTCGACCATCCTTTTACTCCTGCAGTCGAAACAGACCCTTCCCTACCTCCTGAAAGGTATACAGCTCAAGATGTCAAAGTATCGCCGTGTCCAAAGTCAAAAACAAGTGAAGTGTTTGGTTCGACTCACAACGCGGAAGAAGTGCGCAACTTGGTGCGGAAAGTGCTGATGCATCAGTTTGAGATGACTTCCCAGCACGAAATACCGAATCTGCATCACCACCTGCTGTCTCTGCACATGAGTAAAGAACCTCGTAAAGGTGCACATTTAGGTGCTCTAGATCGTATTCGTTACATGATACTCAAGCGTCGGATCGTTTCAATGCGGAAACATTCAACGGTGGCAGTATTACGGCTACATCCGAATGGCTTGCCTGCGCTGGAAGAACTGTACGCAAAAACTGAAGAACATGTGGCTGAGAATCGTGAAAAGCTTTTCGATGTGTTGGAAAGTACCGAAAGTCGACAGATTGCAGCTGACGCCATCTTGGATGATCTCGATTTGATCTGCCCGCTGAAACCAAGCCCGCATCTGAAGCAGATCAGCCGGTTACGTGACAAGCGACACTTATCGTTGATTGGTCGATCAACCATCAACATTCCGTTCGAATCGTCTGATTTTATGGCGCGTTGGCTGTACCGGCGGTGTCTGCAAACGTGTGAGTTGAACGGATGCCAGTTGACGCAGATTCAAGAACAGCGTTCGCAGGAAGAGGATCTGAATTTGTCCAAAATTGGCAAATACCAGTGTACAAAGTGTGTGGCTTCGAAAGTTGTGTCAGCCAGGAAGTCTGCGAGGTATACCGACGGTCCGCGGAACATGGCGAACTTGACTGGTTCGGGATACGATCTGAGCCGGAAGTACTCCGTCTCTCAGATGCCGTCTATGGCGACTATCGTGGAAGAGAGCGAGTCGCATGTGTCGCATGGACCGACGCTAGCTTTGTACGACTCCGATTCGACCATGCTCAACGAGGAAATCTTCAGCCATCACCAGCTTCCGCCGAAGAATAATCTGTTCTTTCGAGGGCCCAGGATGAATATTAGCGGAGATTCTCAGCAATCCAAACGTTCGAGTGGTTTGCGTACGGTGCCTGATGGCGATCAGTTTGAGCATTGAAACCTAATCTTTCTTTACGAGACTTTTTACCTTTTAATCTTAAGTTTTACTTGTGTGAAATTTGTGTAATGGATTGGAAGGTGGAGAAAACGATGGTTTTCGGCTGCCCCACGTTCACATTTGTGAGCCAGGTGACAAGGCAACCACCAGGAAGTGCCCCTCTTCCTGCTTGTTAAGAGATATCGATTACACCAAGACCCTCAACTATTGATATCACATGAAATACAGTATGGATATCATAAACAGCATACGACGCCCCAAACAATCTCGCGTCAACCGTGTTTGCCCCATTCTTTGATTTTTCGAGTCAGCATAATAACGGTTACACCGCGATAAAAATTCGGCGAGTCGTATACAGCAGTATTACCGTATTTCAGTTCACTTTTACGGGCTGATTGACTCGGTCGTTTTCGAAAATCAGTAGTGGATATATGTCGGACTCACCACAATCGTGCTCCCGTTCGCTGGATAGATCATGTTTTGGTCTTATAACCGGTGTATGATCCGTTGTCGCAACTCCGATCGCTTGATTGCAATCAACGGAAAGACACATATTTTACCGGTGAAAACTGGCCTTGTTCAGCAAAATATTCCGGTTCGGCTTGTAATACTGTAGTGAAGAGTCCCCTTACCAAAAATTTTCGGCGACATGCAAGCAGCAAGTGTTTGGGTTCGTTTATGAAAAATAATATCGAATCTATACCAGTGTGCCCTTTTGGGCATTTTGCCTTTTAGCACAATCGCGTTTTAGCAGATTCTTTTGACCCTTGAACCTTTTGGCCAGTTCGCCTTTTGAAACACGAAAATCACTTTGGGTCACCAAACCCTTTAGCCATTAAACCTCTCAGCACTTAAACCTTTTGCGGGCGGTGAACGCCGTAAGCATGAGAGTAACCAAGTTGTCTTCTCAGCTAAGACTCATGGTATTGTGGGAATAACGCCGCTCCGCCCCGGCTTTCTCCGAATTTTTCGGCAACAGCTGCATTTTAGAGAACACGGCCAATCAAATAGGGCGGTGTTCAAAAGGCAGAGAGGTTGGAAGGTGTGAGTGTTGTTTTCGAAAGGTGATAGGGTTGGAAAGCGAGATGCCTAAACGGCCAAAACATGCAAAAGGCGACGGTGTTAAAAGGCGAACCTGAAAGGTGAATTTGGTGTACTGACGCCGTGTTGTCTCAACAACCGCACATCACACTGGGCGACTAAAATGTTCATGGCGCATCCGGCGGGTTTCATAAAACTATGTTAATTATATTCGCTCGGGCCGGCTTTGAAAAGTGTCGTGCGGATGATTCATGAGTGATTTATTCTTATTTGCGATTGAAACTACTGTCGATTGAACGGCATACAGACACATCCATCTCCCCCAGTTCAACATCCGTGTCGCTGGGCCGCTGTGGATTACGTGGATATTATTTGTTCCATCCAGTCCGACACCAATGCTTTGCTGGAAAACATTTCCGGAACAACCGTATTCATTTATATTTACATTGGATTCTTCCGCCAGAGGATGCGGTCATGTGATTTTGAATACACATCCTTAATTTCATCGCGAACCGGAAGAGAGAGAGATCTTGGAATGCGGTATCTCCTGTAGTGATATTGGCAGAAGCTAATCAGAACCTGATATAATTTTAATGTAATATCGACACTCCGGGTCGAGCCTAATATTAATATAACTTAATATCAGTATAAAGTCGTTTTGCATCTAGTAGGCTAATGTGAATATGATATATTAGCCGGAATGGGCCATCTTGCACCGAATTTAATATTAATTTGATAAGTTTTTCTCTGGAGTCATCTAGTAAATTTTAATATAATGTATTACATGAAAAAAGGTTTTATTATTGCGTAATATAATACAATATTGATATATGCCAACGTCACTAATCTCCTGCAGAAACTTGAAGTCGTCATCGTCCAACTCGTCCATGTTTAGACAACAGATCGAAAAACACGAGGGAAACGGAACCTACGGCGTGGGGGATATCGATGTGAGGTGGAAAAGTATGAAGTTTTAATTTTAGTGCGAAGTTTCTCACAGAAAGCCATATAAAAGTGTTGTTTTCAACAGCTTGTGATTGGTGAAGTTCGGTGCTGCACCCGCAAAAAGGGGGGGGGCACCTTTAAGAAGGACAAGAGGCAGCTGGTCGAGACCAGCGAAAACGGTCTGCCTTGCAGGCTGCATTACGGACAGCGAGGCATTTTGTCTATGAGCGATTCGGCAATCGCCAATGTAACCTGAGGCAATGTGCAGGAAAGGCAAAGTGAAAAGACGGCAATGTTTACCAATTACCATCTATGGACGAGGGAAAAACCCAATCTGATCAGCAGAAAGCATCATTCAGACTGGCTCGACTGGGGAAGCCTGGATTAGCCTAGAAATTCCATTTTTGTAATTATCTTCCCACTTCCAAACTTCCAGCGCCTGACAAGTTTGCTGAACGTTGAAGCTAGCTTTCCTGAGGGCGTTTGGCGATTACTCAGGATGGTGAACGAAGGGGAATCGGACGCTGTAGCAGGCAAGCAGGCAGCGAAAGAGGAAAAGAAGTTGTCTCGTTGCGCTCTGGTGAGTTGTTTTGTTTTCTTGTCGTGAAACGAGTCTATATTTTGTTCTATCATTTGCAGGTGACCGGAGCCAACAAAGGGATCGGATATGGTTTAGTTCGGGCGCTGTCCAAAAAGTTCAAAGGCACCGTTTACTTGACAGGTAACTTAAGCCAACATCGACATAGCTCAATGCGGAAATGTTCACCCGGTCTATCGCAGCTTTGTCGTGCTTTGTAGGGCGGTTGATTACGGTTAGATCAACTTGCGTATATTTCCGAAAATAAATCTTGTATTTTGCAGCCCGTGACAAGGAACGCGGACAAGAAGCTCAGCATGCCTTGTCTCGCGACGATCGGCTTTGCGAGTTTCTTCAGCTCGATGTAAAGGACAGAGCTAGTATTGAGAAGGTGCGAGATGTCATCATGGAGAAGCATGGCGGGCTGGACTTGCTGATTCAAAATGCTGGGATAGTTGGGGCGGATTTCTACCAGATACGCTTGCCCGATGGCCCGATGACCCCACCGCGATGGATCGACGTCGCAGATAACAACCATAACGATGTTGTCAACGAAGTTTACTCGGCAGAGGTCGCGGAAGATGTTGTCCAGACCGATTTCTTTGGTGCTTTGAACGTGGCTGAAATACTCTTCCCTCTTCTACGCTCCCACGCAAGGTAAGTGAACTTTCTTTGGGTAAACACGTGACATCCTGACCAGAGCGCAGTGCTGTGGCATAACTTACAGCACCACTTGAGCGATAATTACGAGCTCGGCAAACAAACGCGATCAGATCGTTTTTCAAGTGGCGCACGTTCTCAGTGATATGAGCTAGTGGCGTGCGCCAGTTGCAAAATTGTTCTTACCGAGTTTCTCCAAGTGGCGCGCAATCACAGCGAATATAACGATAACTTGCGTCACTTGGAGAAACGATATGGACGAGTCTGCTCGCCGAGCTCCCAAAGTTTGGTTACGCTGAAGAACCTGGGAACTCCGACTGAATGCTTTGACACTATCCATTTCTCTTTTAGAGTAGTCTACATGTCGTCCGGATTAGGCAGCCTGCGCAATCTAGAGATTGTCGAAGTCAAAAAGCGCCTTGTCGACCCTGAACTGAGCGTGGAAGAACTGAAGAGTATCGCCAATGACTACTTACGGTATGGTATTTCCTATTACTAAATCACTGGGTGCATAGAGACATTGGCCTGATATTCAATCATACTTTCCAGGGTAGCGAAAGAGAAAGATCCAGGAAACGTTGGATATCCGAAACATCTAGGGCCTTACTCCTTTTCGAAGATGTGCCTGACGGTTTTGACGCGACTCCAGCAGCGGGACATCGATAAAGACGAGTCGCGCGAAGACATTATAATCAATGCTGTAAGGCGCTGCACTTTTATGGCAACAAAGATTTAGATGTCTGTAGTCAAGGGTTTTTTCTAGTGTACACCTGGCTTTGTCGCAACGGAAATGACTTCTTACAAAGGTACCAAGACCATTGAAGAAGCTTTGGATACACCGCTGTATCTGGCCTTTCTGCCGCCTGGCTCCGGTCCGGAGCAGTCAAAACTGCCGCGTGGTGCCTTCGTGCGGGATCTGGTGGAGGTGGACTGGATCGGAGAACGAGACTCCTCGTTCATCAAAGTTTAACGGTTCTTACTCTTTCACCTAGCGGTCGCCGTGGTGCATGTTGTCGTATGAATGCTTCCTGTTCTTCGAGTCTTCTACTCTTTCATTATGGGTTCTCGTATTCTAGATTTCCAGCCTAGTGGTTTGCCTTGGATGTTTTGGCTGTGCTGTTTTTCGTGATTTGCTTTTTGACATTTTTGCTTACATGTGCTTTGAAAGTATTGCACTATTGCTTCCTGTTTCACTTTCTCAAACTCTGTCGTATTCTTAATCCTCCATTGTCCGTTTGCTGCGACCAAAGAAAGAGCCCACTTACGAGCCTGTCTCCTCCGTTCGGTCCGTAGTTCGAGGCCAAAGAAACAGATTTTCTCACCGCACAGTCCAGAAAAGCGACCGGAAGCTGAAAGTCCCATGTCGCAAAGAGGTTCATTAGGCGAAGCTGCTTATAGTTGACCGATCCGTTTTGCCTGGAAACCGCTTCGCCTACTGAATGAATAACATGGCGTAGAATAGTGGCGTGAAACTAATCAAAGTGAGAACTGTTCAATAAACAGCTGGCTTATCAGCTGATTCCATCGTCTTCTGTGCTGCAGCTTCCAGGCTACCATAGATGTACCTGAAGGAAACATGGAATGGCTTGACAAACAGCATTGCGCAGGGCAGAATTTGGTGGGCTGATACAATTCACTCTACCGGTGCATTCATGCCAGCCTGGCAGCTCCATTGTCTTGACTCTTGAAGAACGAGCAGTCTCAAATTCTGATTTCTCGGTGCTCCTCACAAAGAAAACTCGAAAGCCAAGAAGGGTTCCTTCCTGAACCGGAATCGTCTCTGCCATTCTTCGCTGGACATCAACCCGTACTTGGCTCGCTGGAGACGTGTCCGATCTTTTCTCTTTCAGGGTTGACCGGACGGAATACAACCATGCTTCGTTTCGGCCTTGTTTCCCTTGTGTTTCTGCAGGTGTTCTCCAATGACGGCGCGGAAGCTTACGAACGATCGGTACGTAAATTACTCTGTGATGTTTCAGAATAGAACTGCGATACTGACTTTTGTGGTTGCAGTTGAATGTGTCAGTTGATCCAGGATGTCCAGAAGCAACCACCTGTGGAGCGACATCGGAAGGCTACAGGCCCAACTTGGTCTACATCCTCTCCCAAAGTACGGCCACCCCTCCCTCCCCCAGCGTTAGTAATCCCGATCCTTCCTACCGTATCCTGTGGAGTACTATTGGAGCTCCAACGGTCCTTGTAACCGAGGCTCCAGCCGGTTCTGATCTGCATTTGACAAGCGACAATCTGAAGTGGATGGAATTCATCGAGGATTCCAAGCATGATCCTTCCTCACCCTTCCTGTTCTTGTGGGGTGGTCGGTTTGCCGGTCTCACAATCTCCAAAGTAAGATCTGTTTTTATGTTCAGTTCTTTTCCGAAAAGGTCCATGAAGATTGCGCGATGGACTGAGTCGGACACAATGTTTTTACTTCCGGTTGGAAATTTTATTTCGTAGTGGACTTGATTGTTGATTGGATAATGGATGACTGTAAATCGAGTTGATTGCCGGGAAGGTCTTGATTGTCCAGTTTCAGTTCCCTGTTTTGACCGTTGGTTTGTTTCTCTTCAGTTGATCGAATTCAATGACACGAAGTCCATCGGGAAGGTATCTGACAGCAACGCCACCTTCATCTATGACCTGTCTTCCCCCACCTGGTATCCTGTCACGTTGACCAACGAGCCGAATGGAAGAGTTGATGGGACCTTCAAGGGACTCTTGACATCAGGAGGAGTCCAGCGAAACCTCACCGTCATCGTAAGTCCGAACTCCTATCACCAACATCCACGAAGTGTACACACAGCTCTTCTTTCTTAGATGTCTGCTTTCTCCACCAACGATCGAACTGCCATGCCACCGCACATGCTGGTCACTCCCAGCCTGGTTACAGTCCGTGTCATCCTCGACAATCTTCCCGTCCACTTCGAACGTTCCAAGTTCGCTTTGGAGCTTATCTACGCTTCTAACGATGCCTCCAACACTACCGCCAACCATAGTGTTGAACGATCGACCAGCGACCAGTACTCTCCCGGAGTCTTTACAGTAAGGTTTCTCTTTCGCATAAACTCGCGTACTCGCTTGCCACAGTAATCTTGCGGTCTAGCGTATGCAGGTGTATGATGGGCTGTCCGATTTGGTTTATATTGTCTTCCTCATTGCAGGTTGAACGCGTTTCGGGTTCAGACACGTTCGTTCAGTGGCGTCCCGTCGTCTACACCAGCGCGAATCCTGGCGTTAGCGATTCCACTCGTTCCACCACCAGCGACCTTCTCAACATCACGATGGACGTGGACCGCAACCACACCGACACTGGCATGCCCTACAGTCTTCTCCAAGGCCTGGCTGGACTGACCACCACCAACAGTAACACTCTGGTTCGCTTCAACGTTAGCTTCGGGGAGAACAACGATGGATACTACAACACCTCAAAATACCAAGAATGGTAAGAGACTTCTCAAATCAAACAGAACAAGACGAAATGGTGTTGCGCGAATGAAACGAGATGGCCTGCGCGGGTAAAACGGGGCAACTGTGATTTTGTCATTCTTATAGGTTGGTCGAAGTGGGAATCGGTCGCGCTCCCCACGATACCGTCACCAAAAGTTTGAAGTGGGTGATCGCCGTGGCGTTGGGTATTCCAGCTGCTCTACTCCTGGTGGGTGCGTTGTACGCGGCATACGTCAAATTCGGGAGAAGTCGACTGGAGGATCGCACTTTGTTGGTGAAGGAGACGACCACGGTGACCAACTACGACTCTGTCAACCAGTGAAGTATCTTCTTCGGTATTGAGTTTCTTTTTAGTATTGATGTTGCCACTTGTTCTAGTGCCTTTTATTGACCGTCTTTCTGGCTTACTGTTTTATTCCTCAGTTTGTTTTTATAAGGAATGCACTCATTGCCCGTCTCACAGTTGTAAATGACATGCATCTCCGTTTTTTGTCATACTTCGAAAATTACCTTCTCTGCCTAGCTCTCTTTCGACGCTTGCCTGTTCTCGTTTTAATCTCCGTCGTCATACCACTGTTGTATCTTTACCCGAATATTTCAGGTATAGGTTAAACGCATGCAAAAACTAATTTATCGTTGTGAGGCGAGTTTTCTGATTTGCTCATTGAGGTATTTGACGAGGAAAGTTAAATGCCTTACGAATAGGTGAACACTGGATCGAACAATGGAACGACTGGAAGTGTACGTTCTCTATCTGACAGCAAACTATCTTCCGTTAACCAACATGACAGAAAGAGAGAGAGTAGCGTTTAAAATATTCGAGAAATATTGATGATATTCAGAATCATTGGTGAAGGGTTCTTTTCTCAGTCGGTGATGGTGGTAGTCACGACTTCGGTGGTGGCTTGGGGTCCCGTCAAGTCAATGTTGCGTTTGGCCTCCAGACGTTGTGTGAAACGGCTCAGTGTGTCCCGACCAACCGACAGGGCTTCCTTGGTTGCTGGGTCGTCGTTCATGGACTGATAGTTTCCGGCTGGAACACTGGTGGTGGTGGTAGCGTATCGGTCCTCCTCGACCTGCAGACCAAATTACTCTTACCGAAATGACATAAAGCACTGGGCACTATGATACCTTGGCGGCGGCTCGTCGGCCGAAGCTGCCCGAGGAAAGCTTGCGCTCGAAGACGGTGTCAGTACCGGAGACGGGCTGGTAACCGCCGGTGCCGACGCCAGCCATCAGTGCCTGACGAGTGTAGGCGTTCTTGGACAGAATATAGCCGACGAGGATGGCGTACAGGATGACGATGAGAGCCAGCACGTTCATGATGGTATGGTTGGAGGACACCTTGTTGATACCGATCAGGATCTCTGCAATGGCCAGGATGAAGATGCAGCGACCGGTAAACCTGTGGGCCGACTCGTACGACCCACGGAGGGGATCGCGGAAACCGGGCCACAACAGGCCAAATAAACCGATCACCCACTGTAACCAAGAAGGGCACATTTTCACAACCGGATATAGTCATATTTTGTCATCTTTAATCTCGTCACCCGCTACTTTGATTTTGCCGGTGGAGTATTTGTCTGCCTATACTGTAGCTGCAGGGTGTAAACCTCAGCAAAGATGGCGTTCTAGAGTGTACTCAAAGCTAACTTAGGCCTGGAGGCCACGCGGGAAAATCGTGGGAACACCGTTCTTGGTTACTTCTGTTTCTCCCATGGAAGCGTATTGGAATTTACCTGCAGAGAGATGAGGAGGAGAAGAGTCAGACCGAGCCAGGAGTGGACCGACTGCAGATGGGGGATACCATGGGCATCGTGGTACCAGAAGACACCGGTCACACCCACAACGATGAAGATGAAGGCGATGATATTGAGGGTGGCGTGGATAATCTTGACGTAAAACTTGTTGACCGTTCGTAGAAAACGATGGGAAAGCATCGCTACGAATTGGAATGAGCAATGAAAGTTACTGGACTTGGGCGGACGAACTCGACAACATTATCTTCAAAAAGTGACGCACTTATACAGTGGGCAACACCGCAGATCTGCGCCACTTGCGAAAACCATCTTGTCGAGTTTATTAACCGAGCTCCCAAATCAATAGAAAAAATTTAATAGACAGCTTTCGGTTTTAGCTCTGATGTTCCAAAGTCTTACATGTTCCGGCGATGACCAAGAAAGCCAGGATTTGGAAGGTGGGGTGGAAGTTCAGCGTGCCGATGATGTAGTTGGGGTTCTTCCAGTCATAGCCGCCATTGTACCGAATGCACCAGGCCAAGATCATCAAAAAGGAGATGATACCCAAGGTGACGGCGGTAGCAGTCCACCAGATCAAGGTCTTCTGGTTGTAGTCATCTTGGTTGGCCGAGGGACCATCGCTGTCATCGTCACCGAGCCCGTTACCATTGCCGTTCCTGTAACGGATGGTACGGGTCTCCTTGACGCGGACATCGACGCGTTGGGCGCTGTCGTCGTCGGTGAAACGCGATCGCGCCATCTTGGACCTTATTCAAATCTGTTAGAACCAAAGGGGAGAATAGTTAGTAGCAGGAGAATAAGAGTGAAAGAAGGGAATCAGGGCCGGGTATACCTGGTAAAGTGTAGCTTCAACGTTGAGTTCTTCGGTGGAACGCTCGAAGAAGGCAACGTTGTCGGTTTCCACCGTTGCTGCTTGCTAGCATGAAGGTCTCCGCTGCTGGCTTTCCATTGTCTCGCACCCCTCGGGCGCATTGTTTGTGGCAACTGCCGAGAACCTTCGGGCCAAAACTATCTGCCCAGAGTTACGAAGCTTCTCTTCACTTTGTGGCTTTTCATCGCTGTAGACTAAAGCAAGTTATACTGTAAGACGTACAGTAGGTAAGGATGATACCGCATGTTTTCCGCTACCTGATGATACGGCAAGGACCGTATTCAAGATACCATCAGGTAACTATCGACTGGCATTTTCTGATGTCGGTACCCTCAAGTAGCCCGAATAGCTTGGAAAAGCCAGGGGAAAGCGCTGCCGACAGGTAGAATTTGCCGTGTCGTCGAGACAATGACGTCGAGCTTCGTTTACCGTAAGCCAGTTTCGTCTCACCCCCGAGGTACCACTTTAAAGTCCTAGCCATCGTATCTTAAAGTTTTCTACCCATTTCTGCCATGTCGGCTCGAATGCCAACGGGACTGTAAGAATGACAATTTATTCGACAATATACTGAGACATGTGGCGTCGCATCCAGATTGCTTCAAGGGAAAGATTTAAGAGTAACACATGATCATATTGTTGTTCTGCGATAATTTTAGTCATTGCGCGATCAAACAATAAAATCCGGAACGGTCGACTACGAGTAAATGCAAGCGTGTATGACACCAAAAGGTTTCAAAGGCTAAAAAGACTAAAGATCTAGGTATATCGGACGGTGGTGCTGGCTAGCGGGGCATTCTCATCCTCCATCTGGCCACGGGCATCGGGGTGTCGGTACATGCGTCCTCGGTAGAAGACGTCGGTGGACAGCAGGTACCCTCCCAAGAGTGCGTAGGCCGCCACGGTCAAGGCCATGGTGTTCATGGTGCTGGTGGGCTTCAGCTGGTCGATACCGATCAGGACGGTGGCACAGCCCAGCAGGAAGATGATGTTACCGCTGAAGATGTGCACTCCGCGGACGGCCACGCGACGCGCTCCATGGACACCGGGCCACAACAGACCGAAGAAACCGGCCAACCACTAAAACACATAGTAATAAAAAACACCTTCGTGGAAATTTCCCCGACAATTTAGATGCTACTGGATTGATGAGGGTTAAAACTGGAGCTATTATTGCTTGTGGGTTTTCGTTATTGTGCCCATCAAGATTGGCATCGCCTGGAGGTAGGAAAAGTGTCGCGGAATTTCTGTCGTCTTCTTTTCATGATTGTCTGTATGGATTAAAAGTTTACCTGGATGGCGATGAGGATGAGGACGACCAAGCCGACCCAGCTGTGGACCGACACGAAGTGGTGCGCCGTTCGTCTCTCACCCTGGGCCTGGGCATCCTTGCTCCAGCCAGCCGAGTACACCCCAATGATCATCAGAATGTAACCGAACAAGTTCAAGAGAGCGTGAGTCCATTGCAAGACCCAAATGTTGGCGTCAGGAAACACACGGTAGATCAGGACACCTACAGGAAAAAACACGGCTCATTTAGTGCCATCATCGAAACTTCCGTGACTGTCGACCTGGGTGCCCGACACAAGTTGGGCACGCTACCAGCCGACATCACTGATCATGTGCGCCACTTGAGAAAACCACCTTGTCGAATTTGTTTGCCGGGCTTTCGAGTAGCGTAACCGATACTAAATACGTTACATTGACGCGGTAGTGTGACGGTTAGGGTAGAGAAGCTTACTGTGGCCAATGATTGTGAGGAAACCCAAAGTTTGGAAGAGAGGGTGAAAGTTGAACATGCGGACAGGCGAAAAGACATTCTTCCACTGCAGTCCCCCACTGTTGCTGATGTAGACACCGACGAGGATCAACATCAAGATAGTCAGCAGCCAGTACAGCCCCAGCCATCCCCAAAGCCATTTGGGCCGGCTGGTCGATACACCGTCGGCTCCCACTCCCGCTCCTACTCGCCCTCCATCCACCCGCGTGTACCCACGCTGTACTTCACGAATCTCCGAGGCCGACGCTCGGGAAGAACCCATCTTTGAAAACTCCGTACCTAAGAAAATGACTAATCAGAATATTGGAAAAAAAGAAGGGAAGAATGGTCGGTGGGAGATTATACAAACCGCGTTGACGTTGTTCAAGGTCCTCTCAAGGTAGCTATAGTGTATAATTTTGGTCAACGTTGGTTCGCAAGACAAGGCCAACGTTGTGTGTGTGTCGGCTGGCGAGAAGGCAGGAAGGACCATTGTGTTAACGTTAGGCCAGTGAGGTAAAACTGAGCCGGAAGGTACGATGAGAAACGCTTCAGGCTCTTTATTTTTGCTTTCTTCACCAAAAGAAATGTCGTCGGGAAGCCCATCAGCGTCTGCAGGCTTTTACTGTTACGTACCACCAGCCACGGCTATACAGAAAGTCTAACATCTCAAGATGCCGGTTCACGATTGAATTTACCGAACGGTAAGGCAGGAAAAACGCCGAAAGCGTTCTGTGAAACAAGTTCACCAGGAAAGAAACTATTCGCGCGGAAAAACTGGGCAATTCAGATCAGGATCCTCGATGGAAAACCGCATACTGAGATTGCTGATTACTTTTCTTTCGTTAACTGTATTTTCCTTTTAACTGTAGTTATAATGTTCCACTTCCCTTCCCAGTATAAAGATGTGTCCCGTGCTAAAGGGAACAAGTGCATGTTACTTCGTATTCTTCACGGGGAAACGTGACTGTATCCCCGAAGTTTCGACAAGCTAAGACAACCCAAGTTCGCTACACAGGCACGTCGCACCCTTCACCCCACAAAAGCTTCCTCCAGATTAATTAACGCCTTCCTCATTTTCACACCATCCAATCAATTAGACGTGGCGGAAGAATCTGCCGGCAGCTCTTGAGTCTGCTTACGCACAGAGCCGCTCTTGTGGTTCGTCGAAGTGAAGCCACCGGAAACACATGTCATGGCCTCTCGTTAATCCATGTACGACATTGAACTTATCATTCCAATTACAGTGCAAAAGAAGAAGGGACAGATGGTCCACTATAAAATCACCCAGGAAGATAAGGAGCTAAATCAGTTGGAGTAACAAGCAGTGCTCAGTTCGCCAATCTCACGCTGCGCTTTCTCGTTTACGATATTCTTCCCACTCCGTTCACCTACAACTCATCTTCCATCATGAATACCCTCGTTGTATCCGTCTTCGCTCTGTCTTTGTTGGCTTCTCAGATGTTGTGCGGAGCGTCGCCGGTGTCCAATGGCGAAGACCTGTCCACACAACAACGCCAGGTAAACTTTCCTCTGCTGTAGGATTTACGCCTACGAGCTCCAGTATGTGGCGGTAGGCATAGGACCCACAACTCACCAAAAGTTGCCTCAGTAGTCGCAACGCATACCTCGGTTGTCTCGAATAGGTCGTACATCTACTCATCCAGAATTTCTGGTTCTTGAATTTCGGGTAGAAAGATTTAGCTTTTTCTGAGTTGTGTTTTTCTTTTAGACGATCGCAACACTGGCGTCGTACATCTTGAAAATAGTGTCGACATCCAACGATTACAGCGACTTTATCAGCACCGAAAAGCGCAATGCAGAAGTGCTCAACAGTCTGATCGGACTTCCTCGTCTGTTGAAAGACAAGGGCCGATAAGTGCGCTATCCCATTTCCCCTTTGCTGTCCTCTTACGACGAAATGGACCCTTCCACCAAGTTTCCATTTCCGTCAGACATCCTGACACATTGCTCCGAAGAAAAACAACCACTATCCCTTTATCCCGAAATTGGTGTGAAGAACCAACAGAGAACTTATTCATTTCCCATTCCGCCGTTTCGTAAAGGCTCTACCTTCTTTCTGTAGTTGACTACTTGTTTCTATCAAAAGATAGTGCAAAGCTTTTTATGGCCTCAGTCTCCAAATTGCACCTGTCGGAGTGTCTGAATATTCTACAGTGTTTGCACGTACTCTGCTGTTGTTGATCCCTCACCAAAAAGTCCCGCTGCGACAATGTACTGCACAACAATGTTATCTTCCTCATAAACTCACCCACGTGGTAGAATACGCCGATGGTAATTCGATAGTTGCGATACCTAGAATGAAGACAAGCTCAGCATCACCGGTCTAGAGTACAGATATACTGTACGTCAATTTTACGGCTTACGAAGCTTTCCTCTCCGAAATGTGTCAGCTGTCGATGTTAAAGTGACGGCGAACAGCCAACCACGGGTTGACGGCTGTGGGTCGACCATTGCTCTGCAGACGAAGTCAAGGAGGCATCTGCTCAACCTGGATACATTTTAGCTTGCACAAGCGAGTTTCCGTGGCTTGGATGTATCTAGGTGTAACAGAATGCTGTCGGAGAGTCGCAGACCGACAGAGTTTGCGGCAACGGAGTTCCATCAATGCTTGGGTTGCTTGACGATTTCTGAAACGATGGAAATGTGTACGAAACAGATCCAGGCGCAATAAGAACAGCAGTGTACTTGGATGGCGCCATCTGCGAATATAATACATACACTACTTACGAGACGGAGGCGTGGCCACGTTTGCACCTTCAATCAAGAAGGCTTGTCAATCAACCAAGTGCACAGCACTGCGCTCATCCCTTGAAATGAGACTGCGGTCGAAAGAAGAGTAGGTTCTCTTCCTTCGCATGCTCAATGTTTAGTCCTTCCTGGATTTGAGATGATGAAAGATGGTGAGAAGTCGTTGCGTGTTGGCTGCTGCAGGAAACTAAGAAGAGAGGATCGAAGTCCTAGTTTACTTCCCGTTGAACGTTTCCTTGTTCCAACTTCCAGCGGAGTTCGCTGTATCGGCTACTAGATTTATTTGGCTTAGGTCGATGGTGAGGTGGTAGTTTTAGAAATAAGGATCGCGAAACTGTAGCAGGAACATGCGTCGAAGTGAGGTGGAAAACGAAACAAGGAAGCTTGACGTGGCGGACGCGCACAGTAATCTCTGTTTGGTGAGAGCTGTCGTTGCTGCGAACTTAAACAGAAGAGCTGCGTTGCTTTTATAGAGACTAGGTAGCAGGTGTGTGTGTGCGGTCGAGACCTGCCAGCCATCTATCGATCGTTTCGATGAAGCGAAGTGTGAAGGAAACAAGAACAGAAGAGAAGGCTGGATCGATGGAACAAACGTTGTAAGTACACCATGACGAGGCCGTGCTGGCAACTTTAACAATAACTACAGCTTGTGCCGTCCACCCTCCGGCCAAGGGTCCAGGACACCAGTCTGGCTGAATCAGTCTTTCATGGAAGGCGATCCGTTCTTCTCGTCGGAGGCAGCTCGCCGACGGCGACTGGACTTCTCGGCCATGGGCGAAGGACTGCGAGAAGCTGCTTTGCTGGTCTTGCTGCGCTTCTCGGGCTTGGACTCCATCGGGCTGGGAGATCGACGACGTTCACGACGAGGAGAGCGACTGCGCGAACGACGACGTGGAAATGATCGCTCTTCCCGTCCACCTCCTCCACCTGAAATCAAGCACATCTTTGTTTACTCTCCACAACCAAACAAACGCACAACTGACTCTTCTCGACAATCTACTGAATATCGGCTCTGAAATCAACGCAAGCAAAAGACTCAACGACGGCCACGACTCACTATACGTTGATTCATGGCGAGCCATTGCGGAGTAAACAACTGCCAACATTACAGGCGCACTAGATTGATAATCTCAGCCTTACGGCCCAACATACCACGATCTCGCCCACCTCCATAGTTCCCTCCGCCGTTTCCCCCACGATCACCGAATCGTTTGGGCTTGGATCGTCCACTAGACAGCTCAACTCTCACACGCCGACCACACAGATTACGACCATCCATGTCTCGAGCAGCGTCTTCAGCGTCGCGAGGATCTTCGAACTCGACGAAGGCAAAGCCGGGAGGATTACGGGCTACCCATACGTTGCGAAGGGGTCCGAAACGACCGAAAGCATGTTCCAGCTCACTTCGATCGCCATTATTGCCCAAATCACCGACATAAACTTTACAGTCCAAAGGTCCAGAGCTTCGCTGCGTACCGGAACCTCCGCGAGACATTGTTACTGTAATGGAGACAGAATTCAGGCGAGCACAGGTGGCAGTTGGTGCGATCGGAGACATAAGCCGAACTGGCGAAAAATTTCGATCCTGGGAAACTCACCTTCTGACGGCTAAATGCTGATGTCCCAGAGTAATAACTGTAGCTTGTGAACGCGCAGTGGAGACCTAATCCAGGAACGTGAGAGAAGATACACGTGAACAATCAGAAGAGACTAATGGAGCAGAAGAAAAACTCGAAGAAAAACTGAAAAAGTTGAAAGATTCGAAAATCTGTTCAGCCTTTTGTGTGTGCGCCCATCAAGACCGGCTCTATGACGTCATCGGGCCGCATTTGGACTCACGTATGTTTTCTGACATAAGCTAGACGGTTTTGACATTGCCGGTCAGAAAGACTGGAACAAATTTCAGCGCCTTTTCCTCGTGTTTTCATCAGACTGAATTAGTCGTTTCGTGATGTCCAGTGGCCGGCAGCTGGTTTCGAAGTTCGAGTTTCTAGTGTTAGTGAGCAATATGGCCCCGCGTACTGAATCGTATTGACTTCTTAGTTTTCGTTCGGATTTGCGCGAGGAACAAATACATGAACTCTTCTAGCTTCCGACTTTTTAATCGATACCAGCTTAATCGTGTTCACGCCGGTAGCCGCGGTAGGATAGAAAATAGTAAAACGATTTCCAGCGACGAAGATACAACTTCGGTACCGGGTACACGCAAATCTTAATCGAGCTTACCAAACCAAATGTGAACATTTAAAGTATCCCAACCATGAAAACAGTTCTGCATTCTACAGAGCGTTCTGCGATGTGGGCAGATCTAGAAAGATAAAATCAACCGCCACGTAGTGAACACTAAGATTTGCGACGCCTGCGAGGGAAGTATGTAGTTATAGGGGGGGTTAAAGAACGTCATTAATAGTTTCGCGTGAAGAGTTATGGAGAGCGAGGGGATATTCGGACCAAGGCCGTGCACGGTGAAAGCGGTCTTCTGATTAAGGTTCGCCGGATACATCAGACTGCGGAGCATATAATGAACGAGCACAATTCTTATGCAGCGGCTTGGGTTTGAGCTAGCTGCAACAGGGCTTCCTGGACTTCGGCGAGGGTATTCTTCTCGGTGGCGGTTGTGACACTAGGTGGCAAAGTCACACCGTTCAATTTCACTTCCGTCTCGATGAACTTGTTGAATTCTTTCGTCAGTTCTTGACGGTACAGGGCCTTTCCGCAATCCCGGAAAATTTCGTTGTCGAAGCAATTCGCTCTGAAAATACAATGAACCATGAATGCAAGTTTGGCGAGTTGTGGAGAACACCGCCATAACGAAAACAGTAGTTGAACACAAATCAAATTTATAACGTGTATCTTCACTCGCGCAACATCTCGTAGAGAGAAATCAAGTCTTTCTATTGTTGTATTTCGAAGCTGTTCACTTCACTGCTACAAGGCGCAATTGAATATTGTCACGAAACAGAGGTTTGAGCAGATTATCGTATGCTCAATTTTTATGTTTTGCTTACCGGCATTTCATGTAGAAATTCGGGACGCGGTAAATCTGGAAGCATTCATCGCAAAGACGATTCAGCTTCGTCGTCAGTTCTTTATTTTGGGTGACGCGACATCGTTCAATGGGCATATCTTCGAACTGGCGTCCTGGTCGGTTGGCCGCTCTGCCGTCCGGCAAGAACTGCATGCGCTCCTGCAGCATCTCCCGAATGATGGACTTGGAGTCCGTGCCCGTGACTGTCCATCCAGCCATCAACATGGCCACCACCACACACAGCATCATCATCCTTTGACCCATCGTCTACAAAAAAACGGAAGACCGTCCACAAAAGTCATACACATGGCGATTGGGAACATTGTGACAACAGAACGACGGTTATCACTACTCTTCAATCGAAGCTTAAATTAAGCCACACACTCCGCTGACTAGTGTAAAGTTTGCGTACTAACTTGCATCAAAGTAGTCCAATTGATGGGACTCAACTTCGACTTTGACCTTTGGTCTTACACCAGCCGGCGATGACTAAAAGCTGAGGTAGCGAACTCGATCAAAATCCGCTCGGATGGTCTAACATGAAAACCAAGAAAAAAAGTCCCAACGACCCTGGGAAATACTACTGGAGAAGGAACCCTGGGAAGTTCCACGTTCGCATACTGCTCAGATTCCAATGTACACAAATAAACAGAAAACCTCCTTCTTATACATAGGTTATTTGGACCTTCGAATGAAAGCAAAAAGGTTCCGGATGGTCGCCCAGTGGTGACTGATTGGAAAGGAAGAGACATATAGTTGGATCGTTGACGTCACAGGAGACGGGAGAACTGCCTTCTGGGGCCCAGATGATAAACATCAACACTTCGCGGGATACTAATTTGGGAGCTAAGGCCGTCATCAGCGGCGACCCACTTGAGTCCTTCCTCGTTAGCGTCAACGAGCGAACGCGCAGACATTACGACGCCGACCAAGACAAACATCGTTATTTTGACGAGATCATGCTTATTGCTGATGGCTGATTAGGACTGAAGATCAAGTTTGTGCCGTACGACTCATACCTGGGAAATATCCGAAAAGATGTGTTCCTCAACGTTGGGAAGTTTCTGGTTTATGTCCTTCTGCAACAATAATCTCGACGTGTTTCATGTGGAACCTTGGTAAATGATTTGCAGCCAGATTTCTATCTCAAGTGGCGCACGGTTTCGTTGTTTCTGGCCAAGAGAGTGTGCCACTTGGGAAAACGATCTGGGCAAATGCGCTTGCGCACGTCTCGTATGCTGTCATGAGTTATCAAGATTTCTCACGCGAAAATCTGGCACTGGTTTGCTCGACGGAATGGGCCCGCAGCTGGTGGATACGCTTGGTCGATCGCCAGACAGAATATCGGGAGAGGCTGTGTCGTGACAGATCAAGGGGCTTCAGCAAACGACGCGGAGGCGTTGTCAAAAGCACTGGTGTGGTGGCTTAACAGTGTTGAATAATGGTTTCGGTCCAGGTGTTGACGGACCAAGGCCTGACGTAAACGAGGAAGACAAAGAGACGGATCGAGTTTCCGAGTGATGGAACTTTCGTGGCCCTTCAAGAACAGCGTGTTCATAAGGTGGGCTTGGATGTCAGTGCACAATACCGTCATATCCGTGGAAAGTAGAGAAGTCAAGTAATCTAAGCCCAGAAACAGTGCTCAGGACGCCGGCAAACATTCGTAAGCCGCGCAGCAATCTCTCATGTGGACGAGCTGTGGAGGGTGGTGTGAAAGAGTGACTTTCGCGTAGACTCCAGTGTAGTTACTTTATGGCGCGAGGAAAGAACGCGCCATGACGACGAGGACGACGACGCAACCTTCGAACGTGCAGTTATGTTTAGCTAAGCACGAGCGGAATCCAGAGCAAGCATCTTGAACGAGAGCCAACTCAGATTTGGCCGGATGATACTGGGCTTTTTCACACAGTTAACATGATTAATCGGCAAGGCACTCTCGTTATACCCAAGTGTCTAACATTCTTCTTCGTTCTAGTATTTGGCTGGTTTCTATCACGCTGATGTTCGAACGCTGATGGAAAATTAATGCATACGGGTCTGCTCACGCGACTGACGGCTGACACCAGCGGCTGATCTTGACCTTTGGCAATAACCTTCTGAACAGCGACCCCGGATCTAAAAACCCCTGTCATCAAACACCAGATAGGCTAAAAATTCGAAGGAAAGAAGCACAGAAAACGCTTTTTTCCTCCTGTCAGGAAGAGATTTTTCTGTGTCCGAAGATAGGCAGTTTTGGAACACGGATAAATATCTATTCAGTATCAGAAAAGGTATAATTTAGCTACCCCTTCGACAAAAAAATCTGCATAATTCAGGCGCTTATTCTGCTGTTCTTCCCAGCTAAAGGAAAAGTGAAAAACATGATTTTCGGAGGGAAATTTAATTTCATCGAAACTTGTCCAAAATCACGGAGCACTTCATAAAATACCAAGAAGACAGTTAGTTTCAAAACTTACAGAATTGAGCAAAAAAACAACCGAAATCAAAAGACACCATGTGCACCGAGCTCGGAAAGACTTTCTTCAAGACCGCAACACCACAGTCAGAACAGAAAAGAATAATTATATAAAGGTGGGGAAATGATGTTTCTTCTCAGCTGCAGTTCAGTTGACCTGTAAAATGAAGCAGTAGTTTGCCATCGGATAGCTGGAATGTTCACCAAAACACATCCAAAATGGCTCCAGTCCCAAGCTGACTGACAATACGTACCGGCCAGCTTACGTAGTGAAATCCGCGAGCTCGCTATTCAACCTTCCGTCCTGCCTACTGATGTGTCTTGTGACGCGCTATCCGTTTCACGTAGAAGGAACAACCTGCAACCTGCAAGATGAGAATCACCATATAATTACAAGTAGTCAATCAGCGCAAACACAATCAATCATACCAAAGTCACCAAAGGACGGGAGATGGCTTAGCACGGACAATTATTAAGCTCGAGATAGTCCTTAGTCAGCGATTTCGAGTTCTAGAGGGTGAGGTATCCACCTTGTAGCTGATATCTCCGAGCTCGGGCGAAAGACGGCGAGAAGCGACCTGATCAAACGGGATCGTCATACAGTGGCCAAACGCAGTCCGTCCGATTCCCTTGTCAGGGAATCGGACGGTGCAGGGCAGCGGCGTTCTCGTCTCCCGAGCGGGTACTTGTCCCGTCGCCGAGCACGGATTCTTCTTTATAAAAGACAGCTTTGGAAGCCGATCACAGGATTGGATCGGTTCTTCCGAGAAAAGAGGAGAGTTCAGACAAGCAAAGTTCAAAATGGCCTCTTGTCAGAAACAAAACCGCTGAATCAAGCCAGGCGCGGTTGATTCAAGTAGGGAATATTTTCAGCTGTACTAGCGAGACTCCGCCTCCATCCGTTTTGTGTTTGGCCTGAGCTTTCTCAGAGCTTACGACCGAATTGGCTTAGAAACCACCCACAAAACGAAAAACTCCACTCGATTAGCCATTTAGTCGCTCTGCTTTGATACAGCAATGCGCGACTGAACTCTGCAATTTTAACCGGGGACCTTCTGCGGCCTCACCTGCAACCCACGCTCCACGACAATACACTTGTCCAGTACTACTACCGGAACATTGTTAAGGTGAAATGCAGGACGACTTTCACATCGATGCGAATGTCATCTAGAACCCTGCAACATGCAGCACGTTCTGCACTGCAATGCATTTTACTGCAATGCAGTGCGGTTGCAGTCGCCGAAATGGTAAGAAAATGCAGTTACAGTGCGGTTGCAGTTTTGAAAAAGTGAGCACCGTTCATCGCAGTACACTGTTGTGGGCTAGAAAACAGTAGTAAAATCGGCCGACTTTCATTTTCTGGCCGGATTCTACCGTTTTTCGGTTGAATACAACGACGTTCACGTTGTGTCTGACATGCATTTCCGTTGGTGGGCAGAAACTCTTAATTTTTAAATGCAGTGCAGTGCAGCTGCAGTTTCTGGAAACCGGATGCAGTGCAGAAGCAGCACTGGTTTCAGCTACTGCTGCATGGCTCTAATGTCAACTGAACCCAACTTTGATTCACTCAATTCCAGAACTTTAACTTTCAAAACTTCAAAAACAAGAAATTTCAATACTCTAATTTCAGAAAAGGGACCTTTCAGAACACCCAGATGAATCAAACAAATGCAAACTTCTTGATTTTGAAAATCATAGATTACCAAAGCACTGGCTGAAACCGGTGAGAGGTTGCAAAACTCGAGGCAGTTTGAGATCAACGATGGAACAAACGACTGATGCTGGCGATGGTCGCTTGCCCGGCAGTAATTAGCCCACGAAGTTGAAAAGTTCCGGCTGAAATGCAAATCTGATTCACGAGTGAAATTCAGGAGCGAAACCGACGAGCGAAACGCCCCTTCGTTTCGTGAATCGCGAAGCAAATTCTTAATTTTGAATTTTTAGACATTTTTAAATGCAATCGTTTAGGCCAGAACGTCGTTTGTTAAAACCATATGGGTATCCTTTAAGGTCTCCACATGTTTCATCGAGCTCCTTTGAGCATCCGTTGGCGTAGTCAGAACGTCTGCAGAACACTTATCGATGCGAGAGGATGCAGCCAGACCATTTCTACCAGCCACTGCCCGTCAGGCTCTGCGTGCTGCTGAGTTCTTGGCAACAATACCGGACAAAATACACTGTCCACCACAAGTCTATGACCCTCCTTATCCCTCATTCAAAAATTCGTCTCTTCCATTCCAGCGGTCTGATTTCAGAACTTTCAACTGTTGCTTGTTGTTTTAGAGTTTGTTTTTTTTGGACCACGTGATTTTCCACGGACATAAAGTGATTAACAAATCAACTGGTACGATCAACTTCGCCGACCCTCAAAAGTAGCCCGATTTGGACCCTCGCAGATCAGTCCGCCGGTAGCGAAACATGAAAGCTTTGTAGTCTAAAAATATAACAAACATCTGCCTACCGAGGGAAGCAAGTGAGGCAGTCGGAGGTTTGGTCGAGGAATGGTGGGTGCGACCCGAGTACCATCTCAGCCCGCATTATGAATCTCAAAATCTTCGAGTGCCGTGGTTCTGAACTGGTCCGGACAAATCTATGTCAGATTGGTAGCTAAGTGTATCCTGCGAAAGAAAAAGTTGAAAATTCTGCGTAGTCTCGTGTTTGGCGCAAGGTGTGAGCGAAACAGTAGTTCAAAGGCGCTTTTTCTAGCTTCGATTAGTGTCTGGTCCTTTAGCATCGTTCCTCAACTGAACCTCTGGTTTGCTCAGTTTTCTCTTGCCTCAGTATCTGAATGCTTGTTACATTTTTAGACTACAAAGCTGGCTCG
>BDGG01000001.1:1202473-1232651 GCA_001949185.1 Ramazzottius varieornatus
GTGCGTTCGAATGATTTATTGATGCCAAAAGTATTTTAGCCGACTCAACATCAATAAATCAATCGAACGCACGATACATTCTAGCCGTGGCTAAAAGTATTTTGGCAGCTTTATCCGCGGCCAAAATATTTTTCGCCACGGCTAAGAACGGCTAAAGCGGCTTATTTTAGCTTCGCCGAGCCTTCTATACCCAGTTCATGTTTATATTGTAATAGCGACTTCAGTCCTCCGACCCCAACCTTCAGCCTGACTAGTTCACCGGTCACCAGTTACTATCGGTCCTCTTCGAACACGCATTGGACCGAGTTTCGACTCGGTGCGTAACTGTGGAGAAACCATCAATATTAATGCGTTGCAAGCCGTTCCACACCCTAACTATGTGGAAGGCCGACTTTCGACAATGGTAGATATTTTGATGTTTATTGACCATTTTGGGACAAAGTCTATGTCCTTGTTCAGATCGTTTTACACCGAATGGTTGCAGATATGGCCGTCCTGCACCCCTCGGTTTCACGACCAAGAGCGCCTGTGCCTGCAAGCTGTGCAAATCGATGCACACCCGCCCACCGGAACTATCTGCTTAGCAAGTGGCTTTAGACTGATCGGAAACCGCAACCCCCGCCACCTCCCCCTCGACCGCAAATACCGCTAAAGATCACAACAGAAGAAGTACGATCTAACGACGCAGCGAACTGTCTCAGTGCAGCAGGAAAAGAGCTGAGCTTTTGGGTTTGTGCCGTTAGAGGCGTGACAACTGGCACCTGTCAAGGTAATTATGCGGTGTAATTACAATGCGCTGCAAGGGTCGACCAGATCTTCCCGCACTAAACCAGTGCGGATTTTCGGCTTCCTTACACTAACCCGTGCATGGTATCGACCGGACGATAGCAAGCGTTGTGTAAGATTTCACTGTCCTATCTGATGTTCTTGTCCTTGTAGGTGATAGTGGCGGTCCTCTTTCCTGCTTCGATCCGACTACGAGGGCGCAGTACCTTGCCGGTGTTGTCTCGCATGGTACTGGAAGTGGCGACCAGCCGTTTCCTGGCATGTTCGGTGCTGTTTACAGATATATTGATAGTTTTATTGTTCCGAATAGTTTGGATGATCAGCTAACCTTTTTTTGAGCTTTGGTTCGCGCGCTGGTGCATAGTCTGTACCCTGGGGACCTTCCAGGTAATGTCATTAGATATGCGAGGGAAAGGCTGTAAACTTAGCCGCCCCATACCGGGTTTGTGAAGTTAGCCACGGCTGTAGCGTCTATGGCTTGATTGACCATTTGATTGTCAGCCTTGGCTTTTTGACATGGGATTTCAACATTTCTTTAATTGCGGATCTCTTGGATTCTCTGACTCCAAGCGTTGACTGCATCTGATACCATTCGACAGCTCATCATTTTATCTACCGATCTATACTTGAAAGTTTGGGATTGAGTAGTAGAGAACAGGCAAACTTACACGGCTAACTTTACAAACCCGGTATAGGGTGATCCTGTTCTTATCCTTCCGTACTTTCACTCCTTTGGAACTGCAACCCACCATTAACCGCCTGCGTTCTGCTTATCCAGCGCTCTCGGGAGTCGGAGTTTTGATACGACAGGCAAGCAGAGGCATTCTCGTCGTCGATTACTCACCAGCTACTACCACCGGCAGAAAAATGGCGGGGAGAGATATGGGATTACCACTAGTTGCGGCTGGACCGACAGGAGTTCTGGGAGGACTCCCGTGGGTTGAACGATACCGTCCGACGTCCATGAACGAGCTCATCTCACACGACAACATTCTCGCAACTCGTAAGAAATGGCAGGTTCAGTTTGATTTCCGTTTCGCATGCTGATCCACGCATGACGTCACCGAAAAACGCAAATGTATCGTTGGAATTGATGACGTCTGCGCCAAGCATTGTAGTGAGAAAATCCACCTGTGGCTGACCATATGTTTTGGTACGGTTGATTGATTGACTCTGCTGGATTCTGTTTCAGTTCAGCGTTTCCTGGTGGAAGATCGTCTGCCTCACCTGCTTTTCTACGGTCCTCCTGGCACCGGAAAAACCTCCACCATTTTGTCCATCGTCAAGCAGTTGTACACACCGAAAGAAATTCCGTCTTTGGTGCTCGAGCTGAATGCGTCAGACGATCGGGGTATCGACATTGTTCGAAACGAGATCGTCAACTTCGTCAGCGCTCGGAATGTCTTCAGCAACAAAATCAAGCTTGTCATCCTGGATGAAGCCGACGCCATGACGAAGGATGCTCAGAACGCTCTCCGTCGAGGTATATCTGGCATTTTACATTCTACAGTCTGGGAAAGTCTTTTCCTAACGATGGTTTCTTCGCAGTGATCGAAAAATATACGAACTATTGTCGATTTTGCCTTGTCTGCAACTACCTTTCCAAAATTATCCCTGCCATCCAGTCCCGCTGCACACGCTTCCGCTTTGCACCGCTTACTATCGAACAGATGCGACCACGTCTGGAAGAAGTTTTGGGTCAAGAAAGGTGAGTTTGACAGTCTTTGGGTTTGGAGTGGATTTCCTTTCCCCATTCAAACTGGCGCAGTCTTGAAATTTGCTGACGTCAGGGATCACAGGCTGTAGTACGAAGGTCGAGAGTTTGACTCCCCGGATCCATCTTTTTGCACGAAAAAGTTCTCTTCAAAATTTACTTGTTTCTTCTGACTTATTTGAGTTATCCCTACTCACCTCGGACTCGATATAAGCTCTTGATTTGGTCTAACAGACTAGGACTTGCAGGGCCGAGTGGGATGAAAGTGGAATGGACGCCGCCCTGATCCTGGCCAAAGGCGACATGCGCAAAGCGCTAAATCTTCTTCAGTGCACCTTGATGGCGTACAACAAGATCAGCGGTGACGCCGTCTTCAGCTGTGCCGGCCATCCTCTACGGTCCGAGATCGAGAAGGCCGTGGTCGCTATGATGAACCTGCCCCTGAGCGAGGCGGTAGCCGAAGTGGACGAACTGCGGACCATGAAAAGCTACGCTGCTCAGGATGTCCTTCAGGACATTCATTCTTACCTTGCTGACCGTAAGTCTTCCCCTCTTTCTGGTTCCATCAGAACGGCTTTTTTATTCTGATGGTTTGATTTTTGACTTTTAGTGGACCTTCCAGCTGAAGTCCGCATTTTACTCTTGGAGAAGATGGCCGATATTGAGTGAGTGTAGAGCTGTTAAAAACCAGACCAGACTATTTAGAAAGTGGTTTATATGGTTTATGTGGTTGGTGGTTTGACATCCAAACCAAACACCTCAAAACATATGGCATCTCAACCCAAACCACTCAAACCGGTTTCGACCTTACGCCAAACCATATAAACCACTGGTTTATGTGGTTTCATATGGTCTGCGGTAAGGGGAAATTTCATACGAAATCTGCGGATTCCGTGCTAGAACTCGAGCCGGAATTGGCCATCTGGCAATGCTAATCCTTTCCCACTCACTGCCACCGTGCACAGCTACATCGTTCTGGTTGGCTATGAGTGCCATCTGACACGCAGCTTTAACTGGGTGCGCACTATGTCACAAGCTGCTCGACTTGAGAACTACGCCTTCCGTCATGCGGAAATCGCAGTTCCGAAAGTGTTGGACAGCACTGCTGGTGGAAAAATGATTGCACTACCGTATGGCTTGCCATGGTGCTTTTTCAGTTCAAGCACGTGCCAGTTTGGCCTGTTTGCATCTGTTCGTAGAGAAATCAGCAACTGTCGCTCAACTTCTTGTGTCCTCGGTGATTATTTTCGTTGGTTAGTCAATTGAAGAAAACTGGCAGAATTTACTATGTACTGGTGAACCAAAAGGTGTTCGCAAACCGGTTTAGACCGGCGGTTTATGTGGTTTGGTTTGAAAATTGGACCAAACCACCAAAGGTGGTTTGCGGGAGAAACCATTTTCATTTAACCGGTTTGGCATGCAAACCACCACTTAAACCAAACCATATGGTTCAAACCATTAAAAGCTCTAAGTGAGTGTAACAAGAACGGTCCAGTTGTGAACACTATCAAGAACTGTAAACATTCAAAATCTAATTTCCTGGTTACACTTTCCAGATATCGTTTGTCCTCCGGATGTAGTGAGAAAATTCAGCTGAGCTCGCTAGTGGCAGCCTTCTTCATTGCTCGAAACCTCCTCGGAAAACACACTGCTTGATTCTGGCCAAGAACACCCGAGCTATTTTTTCCTTCAGTCCAGAGTCACTTTGAGAGCAGGATATTTTTTCCAGTTTCTTCCCTTTTGTTTTGTAGTCTGTACAGCTCTCGAACTTCTTTCAGCATGACAGACTTTACAAGTCAGAATCTTACTTACGGATCACCGGGTTTCTAGCTTTGTGTATTCAGAAGCACAACTGTGAAATGAGCTGAGGCTTTACGTGAGTCTCACGGAGAAATACCAGAGTGATAAAAGCAACGGGTAGACTATCTCCACTAAAACAACAATACGCGCGAGCTATAATCTTATCAACAAAATCACGCCACGTAATGAAACACATTCAGATCACGCTCATCTCGCGCCAAATACCCTTTCTCAATCAGAAACTCAACCTGCTCCTTCAGCATCTTTCTGTTGGGGGCGAACAAATTTTTCAGCAGTTCTATCGTTTCTGTGTGGATTTCCGTCATGGTGGCCGTCTTCCTCGTCTTCATCATCTTGGTCACGGCTTCCTGTACGCGAAGTTCCCTCAAGGCCGTGATGGACTCTTGGTCTTCTTCCACATGTCTCTCCCCTCCGATCTGCAGCTTTCCGATCAGGTTGATCCGGCCTCGTTTCTGTGGCCGACCTGCTCTCGTCGGAGCGAAGTCCATGTTGATCCAGAACCGGGTAGCTGTTTCGAAGTCTTTGGCCGACTGAGCTTTCGGTGCGTAACACATCACAACGTTACCACACTTTGCCAGTGTACAGAGCGTCCATAAAGTCCTGCGTAGCTCATTCTGTGGAAGTCCTAGAGCAAACACCAGAGTAAACTTTAATTCCACGGAAGAAAACAAAAATCCGCCAGTCTCTCATGAACCCGCACACGACGTTTACTGTGTATTCCAATTATTGGCGTATGCAGGAACATGAAATGATTGCGCACCACAGCAGGTTACCTGTAGCGACTTGGAGGGCTTCCAGCGACAGCTTGGCTTTCTGGCAGTCGACGAAGGCTCTGAAGACTGTCATCTGGAACAAGGTCAGTTCCAGTTCGTATGTACCAATGTTCGAGGTAAACTGCGACACGACGGTACTGCTGCTGGCTGTCAGCCCCAGTTTGCGGCCCTGAAACCTTCCGCAGTACCATTTCTCGAATTCGGTCAAGAACTCCTCCACTTCGGAAGGCATGTGACAGACGGTTCTCTCCGTGCCTAAACGAGTCCACGAACAGCCGTTGAGCACCTTTGGATCCACCTCCCCCAGGCGTGAAGAGGCGTGAGATTTTGATTCATGTTCCGCCCATTCCCGACCTGAAAAGACAACGAAGAACCAGTGAGTAACACAGATGCGACCTGCATATAGTAAACCAGTACATCTAACGAAGACTATGTAGTCAGGTAGACGTCGAAACAAAGCTATTATTAGTCATCGACCTGCATACAACAAGTCCGAAAAACGATCTGTACTCGTATGCAGGTGGCTGTCGGAAATCCCACATCGTACATGTGGATACAGTTCCATCGGGAAAGAAGGCCAAAAGAGATACGTAAGCGATTGTCGCACGGTTAACTTACTCAGATCTTCGCTGACACGAACATCACCAAACATTCTGTTAATTCTGTTTATCACTTCCGCAGGCATGCCCACGTTCGCCAACCATCGGCACATCTCTTCTTCTAGATCAGAGTCTACCGACAAGCCCAAAATCAGCCTTCTCGCCAGCGTCGTTTGGTATATCTGCATGAAGATGTCCTTGCTAGTGATGTACTTCAGCACCTGCAACGTACTCTTCAACCGTTGACTGACTTCTTCCGAGCCCAATCTCCGACTCAACGTCGTCTTTCTCAGTAGAGAATCACAGAAATTAGCTAGCATTTCCGGACAACGCGACTCGACGTTGCCACTCCGGCCTTTGAGCTGCACGGAGAAGACGGAAGTGTCGTTCACAACTTCCTGGAAGCCACGATCTCTGGCAGATGTAAAGCGGTGGTCGTCGTTGAAGGCTTCGTGAACGAGTTTGGAGAAAGTCTGGTAGAGTGTGAGAAGCTTTTCGACGTACTTCTCTGGATCGTTGGCGACGATCGAAGCGGATTCCATCATATCATCTTTCCCTTTCCTGCAAGAAAACAATAACAATTTTCAAGAACAATAATCAAGCGGCATTCAAGCCACTCAACCACAACGCATGACGTCATATAAAACGCATCACTCTATTGTTGATTGGGTTCGCTTGATTGACACACCTGACAATATATTCTTTCACGCAATCAATCAGCGGTTCAGGTCCATCCTTAACTCTGTCCAGCAACTTGAACAAAGTTCCCAGCGCTTCATTTCGTTGTTCTTCCACCATCTTCCTCGACTCGGCGATGATACTATCGAAGATTCTCGCATTCTTGATCAGGATATACACCAGCTTCTCATTCATGCGATTTATGGGCTCGGAGTAGTTCTTCGAAGGCACGAGATACTTCCGGGCGCGACTGTGTTCGTCGTAAAAGGTTTGCTCGGCCCAACGCGCGTAGTCCACCGCGGATCCGCTGGTAAAACGCTCGTTGGCAACTCGAGTATAGTAGGTCTCCAGAGTATTCAAATACATTTGTTCGTAAGAGTCTTCGAAGAACGAACGTTGTGGAGAGACGTGAAAGAAAGAGTCGCGGACGTCAGTGATCAGGTTCCCGTAAGCCAATCCTTCTTCTCTTTCTGTCACCATCATGGCCGACACGATCTGTAGTAGCCTGGAGGTGAAGCATGCTAGAACGGTATCCTTCCACACCTACAAGGCAAACCAGACGGACTTGAGAAGATTCGGGTATTTATTAACCAAGCAGAACAACGACCCCGTTCAAGTGGTGCACCAAAGACAAAGTGCTCCCACGTGTCTCAAACTGACGATTGCAAAACCACGTGGTACAATGAATTTCAAATGCGTCACTGCTACCGAAAATTCACTTTGTGACGTCATCGTCTGCGCAACCGAAACTGGGTACTTCAGATTCGGGAAATTTGAATATTATTTTGTTTTTACCTCCATAAACATTCGTCGTATCGGTCCTAGATCATCTCCCTTGTTTCCAGGTTTGAAACTTGAAGCGTCAGGGCCTTCCAGAAGGGCTTGGTCGATTGACTGGAAAGGCAGGTGAGCGTAGAGCGACAAGACAAAGAATTCCGTCCAATGCTGGACGTATTTCTGCAGGAAAGACATATCATCGTGTTCAGCGCCAATAAAATCCCGAGCGACGGTCACTGCTTCAACAGTATCCTCTCGAAGAATTTTGTACAAGGCATGGGCGACATCGTCTTTGGGATCAGCCCACATAATGTACTGATGAACGCTGAAGAAAAGGTGCTGCCATTCGGGTTTGGGAACACAGCTTTGATTGAGCAACTTCAAGAAGGTTGGCCGGAATTCCTTGTGGTACATCTCGTGCGGATCCACTTCGCTCGATCCTCCGTCTTCCAGCATGCTGCTTCCGAACGAGGAATATCTCTGGGTGGCCATGTTCGCTGCGAGATAAATGACTGAATGAGAACTCGTAAGTTGAAATTAGTTTTAGACCAAATCAATCTTCATTTCAATTTCCATGTCATTTTTGATTTCAATTTTCAGACAATTTCAGCGGACAGGCGACGGCTTGCCAAAGACTAGAGGGGTGCTTCATGGCAGTGTTTGTATGCTGTTGCTGTTTTCCGTACGTATGCTGTTTTCATGACCTGGGGTCGCAAAATTTTGTTCATCGAACGATACTCTTCCACACAGCTTTCCGTTTACCAGACAGTACCGTCTGAACGAGATGACGTCTAACCTAAATTGGGAAAAGCCTAATCAACGCCAAGGATCCGACGTGGCAACTCAATCGCGACGGACCACCGAGCCCACCCAAAAACCACGCAATATTTCAGGCTTGTCTGAAACAAAACCCACGTAATGATACTCTAAAAAAGGAACTTGTCATGTAAGACGGAACGTCAACGGAATAGGAAAAGAAGGCAGTTATGGAAGGAACCATCGAGATCACAGATTAGTTCTCGCTGTCAGAGCCTGGCTCTTCCTCTTCTTGTTCCCTCGGTGGACTCTCCAATTCAACCCGATGAATCACGCCCGGTTGGGCAATCCTGAAAACCCACAAAAATACTGATCAGCTTTTCCCTTTCTGAACCTGAAAAATTTAAATCTTTCTCACCGATCCAAGTCGATATTCAGCGGACTAAAAAATATGCATTGCGCCGAGTCATACGTCGCTCGTTGCACGAGAAACTTCATCGCAGCTTCACGGTTCTTGTTGTCCTGCAACGGCCGAATTTAGAGCACTGAGTACCTGAGTTGACTATCACATTCTCACCATGCAGACTTCGAATTCGTCCAAAACCCTGAAAGGCGATCTTTGGTCCCAGAAGGATGTCAGGAGAGCGGCCAAGGCCATGGACCGTTCGCCACCCGACAAGACATTCAGCGGCCCCAAAACCGTGTTCGACCTGGGTGCTACTCTGTAGTCTACCGTACCCGCCGGAATGTTGACACTTAGTTGACACTTGAAACCCTGTTCTTCCATCAAGGTTATACAGTGCTTTTGAGCTTGATCCGCAGCACGAGCCAATCCAACTTCCTTGTTCAGCACTCGTTGCTTCCAATTTTCGTCCATATACTAAATCGGCAAACATTGAGTATTAGATCACTTCAAACAAATGTGGGACATCGGCAGAAAAACTAAAAATCATCGTAATTCAAGTGGCATGCGCCCTCGTTGTTATTGACTCGAAGAGCGCGCCGCTTGGAAGAGTTTTCCAAGTGGCGCACGCTTCCAGCTAACATAAGTGAATACGTGCGTCACTTGCGAAAACGATCATGTTGACATTTGCCGACGTCCATTAGAAAGCCGTTTCGAATATCGAGTGGAGAATGTAACCTTACTGTTTGTAGTTTCTTCGCATTTTCCAGGTCGCGAGTTCCATCCTTCTTTCGCTGTTCAAGGGTTTCGATCTGTTCATTCAGCTGCTTGCGGCTGATGGCGTCCTTGTTCATAAGGAGGTGTTCTTGTGCCTTATTCCAAATCTCCAGTTCTTTCAGCACGTCTTCAAAGGACTGCGTCGGCTCTGGCATCTCATCTGGGTCCTCCACATCCAGTTCGGCCAGTTCCTCTTCAACATTCTACACGGAAAAAGTTAAAAAATAAATTACGAACTCAGGAAATGAAATCTGCCCACCTTTTTATTCTCCTCGCAAGCAGCTATCAGCTTATTTTTCTCCTTCAACTGCTTATTCAGCGTATCTTTTTCGGCTTTCAGTCTGACAATGGCTTCCTTCTTTTCCTTCTCCGCCCCTCTGGTCCGCATGGAAGCAGGTGCCGACGCCTGTTGAAGTGTGTTGTAGTTCTTCACGGCTTCCTTGTGCTCCTTCTCTAGCTTTTTGATGTTTGCACGCATTTGCTTAGCCGTTTCTGTACCTTTATGAATACTCTCATTCAATCTGGTCAACTCATCTGCAAAACACAAACCCGAAATTGCGCACACTGACAAACAAATAGCCAGCTCGATATGATGTATTAACCACCTGCATACATGTCCTCGTTCAATGAGCCACAACTTTGTATGCAGCTGCTTCACACCTTTAGTTTTGTCTGCAGGAGTCGACCACCTGCATACACGATTCCCACTCAGTAGCCCAGAGTTCGGTATGCAGGTAAGTAAAACTTTTATCCAGGTCCGAGACTCAACTTACCGTTTCCTTCTTCCGGCTGCTGTTCTTCTTCAGCGAGATCTTCTTCCTCTGGTTCTTCTCCCATTCCCTCGTCTTCATTGTTATCGACCACGCTAGGAGCTAGTGAAGAACGCGCAAGGGAGGCGTGCGACGTGGAAGGAAGAGTTTCTGACAGGGAGGGGTCCCATGCGGAGCGCTGCGTCTGTAATGGTTCTTCGAAGTTCGGCTGTGCTACCTTGAGCTCTTTCCGAGCAGAAACGCCATGCTGTACCGTCCTCATCATTCGGTCTTTCAGCTCGGTGAGTTGCTGTTTGACTTTGAACAGCTCTTCTGTCCTGTGTTCTCTCAGCTGTTTCTGTCCTGCCAGCTCAATCTTCTCACTTTCCGCCGCCCTGGAAAATGATCGAATATTCGAATCGCCTTGTTTCAACTGAGTTTCTATTGATATCGTTGGGAAGCTTCCTCACGTGATGATTTGGGTGTAAGACGTGACGGTCTGCGGCGTCAGTGTACGCACTTCCGGGGCCGTAATGTTCCATGTACCATTCTCGAAGCCGTAGCAGAATCCAGCAGCATCATACACCTGCATACAGAAACATTAAAATAAAAATCAAAAGTTTACTAGGAAGAGAAAATTGCCGAAGGAAAAATTTGTACCTTTTCAAGGCCGGGGATACCAGATATGGAAAGCCGCTGAGCCAAGGCGCTTTCTTCCACAAAAACGAAATTACGCGCCGGAAGGACATTTTTCATCAGAATTTTCATCTCATTATTCTTGCCCACTTTCACGATATCCTGCATGAACTTCGCGTTGGGCGCGATCTTTCGTACATCGTCCCGATTAATCCGGAAAGCTTCTGCGCTCAAAGCCTGCGAAATAATTTCTATCAATTCCTCTGCTGTTAGAAACGACCTACCCACGAATGACATTGACTCACGTCATCAGGGAGAAGCAGAAACGCCGGCGGAGTGCATCCCTCGCTGCTGCAGAAGTATTTAATACCGCTGAGCACCCCGAAGTTCTCTGTTGTGCTGCTACCGGCCGGTACCAGCAAGAAGAAGGTCTCCAACCAAGGAGACAGAGCATGATCCGCAGCAATGCCGAAGGTGTCATCCCTTAGCGCCACTTCGTCCGCTGCAAAGCCACCACACTGATTAATACTTGGAAGTTCGGCAAACAAATTCCACCATACCATTTCCCCAAGCGACGCCAACGCGTCCAGCCAACGCGCGCCACCTGAAATATCAAGTTTGCTGAGTTTTCGTAAAAGGCGGAAGTTCTTGGTATCATTGGCTGGAAGTGTGCTTCACTTGGGAAACAATCTCACCGAGATTTCCCAAGTGGCGCACACTCTCAGTCAGTACCAGAGAGAATGTACGCCAGTTGGGAAAACGATCTAGAAGAGTTTGCTGAACGAGCTCGTATTTTATTCACTGAATGAGAAAATTCTAGAAGCTTTCAAAGTTCAAAAAGTTACCGAGCAGTCCCAGGACTACACATCCTTTGTCGTCGTCATCCAACTTTGATAGGGCGGTGGCTACGTTTCTTGTTTCCACACTAACAGAGCCCTTCCACGTTCGAACGCCGTCCTTCTTCAGTTGTTCTATTTCCTTTTCCTTTCTTCGATATTCTTCATCAACATTACCCGCTTTGTCCAAATACTCTCTGAAAAAGCAATGTATTTCAATTTGAGATCACCCCGCGATATCAATTCGAGCTGACTCACATCAGTTCTTTGTATCTTTTCTCCAGAGTCTCCAGTCTTCCATCGAGATCGTTCTCCCTCTCGTCCGACTGTAGAATCGATCGTTCCAACTCGTTTCGTCTTGAAGAAGTGCGATTCACGATGGAATTATCGAATGAGCGGTTCGGAATGTTGAAGCTCTGCGCCCACTCTGCGGCGGACTGCTCACCGGAAGCCAAGGGCGATGCTCGTTGTCCAGACGTCGTCGAGATTCTTGAGCGTGCTTTCGGAGTCTTTCCGCCTGGACTCAATGCTTTAGCTTTCCTCTGTAAGCCCAAGAACGATCAAAGCGTTCAACCTGAACTGTTTACAAACATAGTATTGTGACAGGGAAGATCAGCCAGCAAAATTTGGTCATGCCGCAAGCTCCTGCATACAGGAGCCCTATAACCAATGTAGGTATACTGTATGCAGGAGAGTGAAACACCCCAGTGGTACTGATCTCTTCAGCTCGTGCACCAGCATACACATACACAACTCCAAATATCAGTTCGCTGTATGCAGGTGGATAAAAACTGCGTACAGTAGCGCATCTCACGGTCAAAGTGAGTGTTTGCTTTCAGAGAAATACTAGCCGGCTTACTTTAAGGCTTGTGAGGGCCTTAGTATGCTCTTTCAGCTTTTCCTTGGCCGCCTCCAACGCTTTGCCCTTTTTCTCAGCCAGTTTCCTGTACTTCTCCATCTCTTCCGACTGCCTCAGCGTATGCTGAACCACCTCATCATCCTGTGTTGTGTTCTGCTTGGCTTCTAGCTCCCCATCGATATCGTCAAGCCTGTCTTTAATGTTGGCCACGGCTGTCTCCAGGTCGCTCAGCTCGTCTCTGAACTGCTTGTGCTCATAGTACAGTCGGTTCCTCCTGGCTCCTTCTAACTTCTCGTACAGGTCTTTCTCGTCGATAGCAACGTCTCTTTTGCTCTTTTTCTCTTCCAGCTCCTTCTCCACAGCTACAGCTTCCTGCAGACACACGAACAGTAATACTACTTTCAGAAGACTGGGGCGGAATAGATAACGACATAATCAAGTGATTTCTTACCCTTTCGAGACGCGCGATCTCCTTGTCCGTCTCTCCTACGGACTTTCCGCTGCCTTGATTCGCGGTTTCCACTGTGTCGAAGCCCGAAGCTTGATAGAAAAACTACGAACCAGATGAAACAATCTCAGTAAACATTCGAATGCAACATTCGAAGCTCGGCAAGCAAACTCGGCAAGACGGTTTCCCAAGTGGCGCACGCTATTAGCCAATAACACGGAGAACGTGAGCCACTTGGGAAAACGATCTGATGGAGGTTCATAGGTTGGTTTTCCGAGTACTTGGTTCCATAAAGTTTCGAACTCTCAGTCTGGATGAAACTGAACTTACCTTGTACATAACTTTTGGCGTAGCAAGCTGCATAAACTCTTTGCTCATTCGCTGGTTTAGAAAAAAGACCGGGTTGTCGATTTGGATATTCATCCGATGTACGATACGCTTCAGCATCGTTTGTGTGTCGCCAATCAATGCACCTACACGGAAAAACACTATAATTGTTTCCGAGGAGCCACCATCATAATGAAACTCTAGGTCATGAACTGTCCGGTCGACGCATGCGAAAGCAAAAAGACAAATGACGAATAAAATATAGTGTACCGTTCTCGTCGACGATGCGATACGCGTCCCGACTATTCTTCCCCTCTTTTTGAATTCGCCTTTCCACCACGATGCTCTTTCCCCAAATCCCGGGCAGGTAAGCGTTTCGACCTTCGTTGGACAAAGTAACCCTGATGAAGGCGGTTCTGCAAAAAATTAGTAGGGAGAATAATTTGGCATTGAACATAGAATCTGAAGTTTCGAAACCAAGAGTTGTCTTACTTTCTTCCATGCTTCACAAAGTCGGAAAGCTTTCCTTTTCGGTCAGTCAGCGTACATCTTCCTCCTAAAGCGATAGCGATGGCAGAAGCAATCGAGCTTTTCCCACCTGTTGAACAAAATGAACAAACAATTCGCATCGGAAAATCATTCAGAATGATTCATTCTAAATAAAGAAAGCGACAGTCAAGAGTTTTGGAACGGAGGACCTTACTTCCATTTGATCCGGTAACGAAGTTAACTGAAGATCCAAACTCGACAGCAAAATCCGAGTGAATGAGAAAGTCTTTCATCTCGACCTTCTTGATCCATCCGGCGGCCTTCTTGTACACCACCGAACCTTCCGACGGCGTCGTAGACTCTGGTCTTTCTGCCACAGCAGACTCTTCCGACCTTCTATCTTCGCTATTCCTGGCAGATCCATTCACTCCGGAAGAGATACTCTGCAAGTAGACGAACAAAACACTCACTTCCGGTCGGACGGTTGAGATCATTTCGAAACCAGCCGAGTTACAGCCACAAGCATAACTGAGACCCAAACACTGACGCCACCAAAGCTTACCAACATGACGACGTCACAGCAAATGGGTGACGATTTTAACCGGTGCTGTAACCGGTGCTGTAACCGCTGAATTCAACTTATTCAACATTCTGCATTTCAAAGCCAACTTACTGCGACTGGGGAAACTGTTCTCCTCTGCTTAGACGCTTGTTCCGACTGCTCAGGATTCGGAGAGATTAGAGCTGGACGTTTCTGTCGCTCCATCAGAGGTGTACTGGTGACGGGCGGTAGGAAACTGTCACGCGACTTGGGTTTGACTGTCCAGGTATCGCCAATGCGAGGCATGTTGGATTCCCTGATATCAACGCACTGGAGCGTCTCCGTTGCCAGACTCTACCGCGGAACTAGCCGCTGCATCACACCTCAGCCTAGTCGGGGTTCATCGAGGGCTGCAGTCAGATATCAAACGTAATCAGACAAAGATAAACCCTTGCAAAAAGAACAGTTCGATTATCGACCAATAAACAAACCAGTAGGACCCAACTGCTCACCTAGCCTTTCGATGCGAAACAACCACACAGGAGGCTTCTCCTCTGTGATAAGTGCTGAAATAAACGTGGAGAAACAAGACCCAAGTTTTGATCCCGTACAGGCAAGATGGGGAATGGAAAAAGCTGGAAGATGCGACAGAACGGGCAAAATATGCAACGATGAAGGGGCTGTCTCGCCGATTCAATCAATCAAGAGAAGAGCAGCTGAACGTCTCTGCTTGTCGCAAACTCTCTTTCGGTCGGAAGGCCGTCCCCTTGTGCCACCGCCGCACCAGCAACGACAGCAAGCAGTTTCTGGCACTTCTTACAATCTCCATCTTTGCTAAACTGGTGAAACGCCTTGAATGTTCTTTCTAGTGACCTTGAGTTTAATAGTAACGATACCGTTAGCTCGTATCACGGATCGCTCGGGTTCAAGCATAGTGTTTTCCGTACCGTTTGATCACGCGTGGATTTGAGAGCTTCGGCACCGAGTAGGCTCGCCGATCGCTCATCCGAATCCTGGTATTCGTTTCTGTAACAGTTTGAAGGAAAAGGACACCCAAGCTTAGCCACCAGCCGGGAAGTGTCGGACATGGGCACCGCCGGAGAATGTGGTCAACCTTTTTCCCCCCAGAAATACCAATCTGTCGTCTCGAAGAACCTATTGTCGTGGACGTTTTCGTGTCTTTGAGGTGACTTTGACGTCATTGAAGTAAACCTGCACAATTCTTCATTTTTGTAGAATATCGTGGCGTGAATATAATTGCGACGTTTGAAACGAGCAACCCAGCAGGAATTTTTCAGTTCATATCTCCACCCGAAACTCTTGGTACACTCTATCTGCTCAAGTCGTATGACCCTACCTTTATAAATTACACAAGTACATCCTTATCAGACAAGACTTTCCCCCGCGTCCTACTGCCAAACAATAGGACAACAGCTCATATCACCAAGAACCAGCCTGCGCGCTGCACCACTGTCACGATCACGAGCGCAACGCAGATGACAAAAAGATACCTTTGGCGGCGTCAGCCGTCAGGATAAGCTAGCCATATAATGCTAACATTTCGTCCCTATGATACCCGCGGTCCTTTTCACATACCCTCACAATCCATCCTCCCTTTTCGCTTTTCCCAGTTGAAGTGCTACTCTACCAGGAAAAATGTTGAAGGCTGTGCTGTGCTTGGCGGCCCTGGTGGCTTGTGCCAGTGCCCAGTGCGCACCCAACGGAGCCATGGATGTCGAGGTGCCTGCAGGAGGCAAGGCCTACATTCAGTCGCCCAACTTCGGCAACGGCGACTATCCCAACAACGCCAACTGCCAATGGAACGTCAACTCCCCCAACTCTGCCAAGCTGGCTATCGAGGTCAATTCTGTCGCTTTCTCGCTAGAGGGTGTCAGCTGCGGCTTCGACTACGTATCCATCTTTCAAGTGAACTCTAATGGAGCCGATGTTCTACTGGGCAAGTTCTGCGGTGAAGCTGGTCCGCAGGGACTGGTGGCCAGCAGCACCCGAGTGGTACGTGACCTTTCGCCACTGCCTCTCACCAATAGTTATTCCCATCAGATACAGACCGCCATAAGTTAATATCCACTTGGCTTTCAGAAAGTTGTGTTCCGCACTGACTCTTCCATTACCAAGCGTGGATTCAACATCAGTTTCTCAGGTAAACAGCTTCTCAGGCTGCAGCCAAATCGGAAAGCCAAGAGACGGCGCTTAATGTGCTAATGCCTTGCACTACAGATCCCTTCTGCAACCCTGGCTCCAACTTGTGCTCAGGAAGCGACTCTGTCTGCATCCGCCCTGACCAATATTGCGATGGTATGACGTTAACGTTGGGCCGGTACAATTATGTTGTCCTGTCTTACCTTGTCGCCATCCGTAAGACGCTGGACAAATGAATGCCTTCATTCTTCCGTTGTCTTCTTGCAGAAACCGAAGACTGTCCTGATGGCTCGGACGAAGGTCCAGGCTGCTCTGGCGAGTGTGGTACCACCACTATCCCACCCAAGGAAGACAAGAATGCACGAGCTTTCCGCAGTCTCGTTGCCCACCGCGCCATGGGAGCTGGGAACCGTATCGTTGGTGGTGTTGAAGCCGAACCTCACTCGCTGCCTTGGCAGGTTGCCATGTTGTCCTCATCCGGCTCGCAGCTTTGCGGAGGTTCGATCGTAAGTCATCTTTGAACGTACGCTGATGAGATACCGCATTGTTTGAAATAACAGACATTGGACTGTTATTACGGAATCCTTCCATCTAAAATATTATCAATGACGTTGCATAAGTCAGCTCAAGAATTGCAGTAACACTCCGTGCTGGAAGACATAGCGTTTCTGACTACGGCAATGGGCTGTACACATAAATGTGAATTTTGACCGTTACTTGCAGATCAACAGTCAATGGGTGATGACAGCTGCCCATTGTTGCAAGGCTTATGCCCCGACTGCAGCCAACTACAAAGTCCGCGTCGGAGCCCACGTCTGGAGCGCCACCAACGAGCCTTACGCCAAGACGTACACTTTGGAGAAGCTCTTCGTCCACCCTAGCTACCAACGACCCAAAACCTATTCCAACGATTTCTGCCTTTTGAAAGTCAACGGTGTACGTATTCCTTCTTGTTTTATAACGATGCCATCACTCAGCAGCGAGGTTGCTTTTATGCCTTTGCTGTGGTCTTTCTAGATCTTCGACTTTGGCGTCCACGTTGGCGCTATCTGCCTTGCGGATGACGATGACTGCGCAGCGGGAACTGCTGCCATGGTCAGCGGTTGGGGTAAGTATACCCGTCAGTCACTTTACAGACAAGGCTGTCCACCACGGAAACGAAACATTTCGACATTACAGGAAACGTCAACCCTGCCCGTATGGGAGATCAGATCAACAACTTTGACCAATTCGTCAAAAACATTAAGGATGCCGAAGCCGGTCTCTTGGCCAAGGATGACGATCCGAACTACAACCAGGATGCTCGCGTCTCCACCCTCCGTCAGGTCTACGTTGATGTTGTCCCGCAAGCCAACTGCTCGACGGCTTACCCTGGCTCCATCAGTGACGATATGATTTGTGGTGCTCGCCCTGGTAAGGACAGCTGCCAAGGAGACTCTGGTGGCCCATTCGTCCAGAAGAACGCCGAGGGCATCTGGAAGTTGTGCGGTGTTGTCTCTTGGGGACGGTACGTTATCTTAACCGTCCTTGCCATGGTCAGTGTTCGGCGACTGTCGCCTAAACTAGCCACGTGTCTTTCTTTTGCAGTGGTTGCGCTCAGGCCCGCTACCCCGGAGTGTACGCCAGAGTTGCTACCGCCACCGAATGGATCTTGCAAACTATTCTTTCCAACTAAACATTCAGCTGCTTACTGTACTGCATGTTCAAGCTCGTATCAAAGCTTTGGCGGTATGCGCCAGAATTTCCTTATTGGCTTTCATGTTGACTAATTTTCTCGTGACCGCTTTTTCGCTTTTCTCTGGAACAGGTTCGACCTTTGTATTGTTCTTCCGTGCAAAGTTCAAGTTCGGTAATCGGTATCATAACAAGCTTCATCAATTCTTTATCAGCACGAAAGGGCAAGCCGGTAAACTGGTTCTCATTACGCAGGATAAACAGTGCAGTATCAATAAACAACCTCATAAATACATGAAGTCCCTAACGAGATTTGCAGATGGCCAGTATCAGGGTGCCCATTAATACAGCAACGACGACTATCACCCCAACAGTTACGACGACTATCACCCCAACAGTTACGTGCTTTGCGCTCATAGCGCTACCGGTATCGATATTGGTATCGGCAGGAGCCATCGTGGTTATTACGCTGAAGTTGGTGGTGATATTGTTCAAAGTGATACTGCCGTTCTCTCTCTCTGCCGTTGTCTCCAAAGAAGTGTATTTAGCCGTTGGGGCAGTTGAGGTAGTGCGAGGTGGAAAACAGCTTTTTATGCGCAACGTTACAGTCTTTCGTGCTTCATTGGCGAGTTTCAGCATGGTGGCATTGCACGCTGGGAAACGGACGGCGTAGATGGTGACACTGTTGGAGGCTCCCAGCAGATGATGTTCACCAGGTATCTCAAACTTCGCACCGGAATTATTTCGATCGTTGGTGTCACAGAACTGTGAAAGTACGGCTTCGAGCTTCTCACCGAATGGAAGGTAGGAGTGGTAAACAGGAGCATGGTCTGATGATAAGCTACCGAGTTCGGTACCGGTGGCGGTGTCGGTGAAACACAGCAGGATTGGATTCGGCTGACATCCAATCATACTCACATCAACCCGCAGGGGAAATTGTGCGCAGTTGATGAAGTAGGGTAAATCTTCTTCGCGTTTTACCGAGTCTCCCAAATCAATATCTCCAAAACGATCCGAAGATTCTGGAATAAAGTACTGTAGGTCGGTGATGACAGAGCAGCAGAAAACTGCGTTATAGACGATGTTATTTAACAGCAGAATACTATCTCATTCTTCCAACACAGTAACAATATCTCATCAAATTACCTGAGGTTGTTCTCAGCCTTCGGTGGAAGGGGGATGCAAAAACTTCCGACTCTTTTCTCATGGGTTGTAGAGAATCCCTGGACTGCAAAGTTTGATCCGTTGTTGACAAGACTGATGACATCGCTCCTCTACCGAAGAGAAAAGTCACCATAACGGCAAAAGCCACCGAGACCCACATCATGAAGATCAGCTGACAGTCAGCTATGAGTTAGGAGCAACTTGAATGGAAAAAAGAAGGAAACGAAGGAGGTGTCGGAGAAGTTTTCCGAGATGATCTAGTGTAAATTTGCGTAATTACCGGTAACATCTTACAGCTTTTCAGGTGTTGACTTTTTCAAACTGTACACACCTCGGTTTGACTCAACCACCACATGCTGCAGATTACTCATGTCTTAAACAAATTTTGTCTTGAAGGATCAGAAGTCGCCAGATTATGTTTGTGGGATGTCTGGATAGATAAAACCAAAGTATAACATCGAAGCGCCATTTGGAAAATTGACTCCCAGTTGAATGTGCGACCCCAAGCCTGTGACGCGCGCTTTCTAAAGTTTTAGACGTTTATGCTCAAGGTTTTGCAAGCTCGTGGAACTTCCAAACAGCGTCTTTGCACCCGGTTTCGCACCCGATCTTTGCCGCTCGATGCGAAAAACAATAGATCAACCAAGAAAATATTGCTCGCTCTCTATGAATTTACGCGAAGAAAACGTTTTCAGTTAATTCAGAGCAAAAGTTACTCCAAGTTCTTGTTCTTCAAATATACTCATTTAGCCAATGCAAAAGTACATGTAAATTTGCTTCAACTAAGGTAACACCTAGGTACTGCGATGGTATGACGTTAACGTTGGGCCGGTACAATTATGTTGTCCTGTCTTATCTTGTCGCCATCCGTAAGATGCTAGACGAATGCAGCCTTTATTCTTCCGTTGTCTTCTTGCATATGCTGTCAATATGCTGATGAGATACCGCATTGTTTGAAATAACAGACATTGGACTATTATTACGGAATCCTTCCATCTAAAATATTATCAATTACGTTGCATAAGTCAGCTGGAGAATTGCAGTGACTCTCCGTAGGGGAAGATAGCGTTTTTGACTTTGGGCAATACACGGAAATGTGACTTTGACCGTTACTTGCAGATCAACAGTAAATGGGTGATGACAGCTGCCCATTGTTGCAAGGCTTATGCCCCGACTGCAGCCAACTACAAAGTCCGCGTCGGAGCCCACGTCTAGAGCGATACCAACGAGGAAGCTTACACCTAGAGTTACACCTGGAATTGGTAAGGGAGGGGAAGAGAAACTAACCGTAGTAAGCGGGGATAATTCCCGTTCTGCCCGCGGGGAATTGTCGCGGTTAACCGTTCTTCCCAGTACGTAGACACGTGTCGAGGCGTTCACGTATATGACGAAGACAGGGAAGTTCGCGCTGTAGGTCCTCAAGGAGAAGGTTTTGGAAAAATGTTCAACGGAAATCTGGAAAGAAGGAAGGACGGTGGTGTTTTCCCAGCCACAGGATTCATCTTAGTCCCAAGTCCAGATTATTGCAAGTGGCGATTAATCCCTGCTAATCTAGCGTGATGTCACTACTTCATCAGCGTACTGGACTGCAGCTATTGAGCAATGTTACAGCTTATAGGAGTGACAGCTTATCGATATTGGTATCGGCAGGAGCCATCGTGGTTATTACGCTGAAGTTGGTGGTGATATTGCTCAAAGTGATACTGCCGTTCTCTCTCTCTGCCGTTGTCTCCAAAGAAGTGTATTTAGCCGTTGGGGCAGTTGAGGTAGTGCGAGGTGGAAAACAGCTTTTTATGCGCAACGTTACAGTCTTTCGTGCTTCATTGGCGAGTTTCGCCAATGAATGCGCCAGAATTTCCTCACTGGCCTTCATCTTGAATGACTTTTCGAAGGATAATCAGACAACTTTCGATCAGCTCCATGTCTCAAATGGCCTGCCAAAAGACACAGAACGACAGTGACGCCGAGTGGGTGGTGCACACACGCGCCGCATGTGCGCGCTGGTGATACTGCGCATTCTTTTGTCGGGCGGGGCATAATCGTGACGTAGAGTGTCTGAGAAAGCACCATGGCTGCAAGTGGCCGCAAAGACGAAACTGAGACTTCTCTAGAAAACTTTAGCCGAGTTTCTTCGTCTACTCGACAATATCAGTTCTTTGTGATATTTCTTTCGTTTTGTTTGAACGGTTTCGTGAGCCAAACGAATGGTTCTTTCTCAGAAAGATGGCTCGTAAATGCGGAAGATACTGTATCCTTCGGAGTACTGTACTCGCGTAGAGTAAGTCCCGATAAACTGACAAATTAACGGAAGACTGACCCAAACAGTCATGAGACCTGATATGAATATTGGAATGCGGTGCCCAATTCTGTTTGCTAAATATTGCTAAATACAGTAAATGCTCAAACCATCTACTATCATCTACTTTAATATGATATTACTATATCAGAACATCACTATTTGTACCGTACGTCACAAGCACTCTTTCTATTAGGACGCATATGCCACGTTTGCGATAACATGCCGACGTCACTTGCGTCAATGGAAAATGAGCTGTTCGGCCGAAGTTTCGTCCAGAAACCAGATTCTGTGTTCGATAACAGTTTCCTCAATTTTTCCTGTCTTCTTGATTTCCGCCTGGTGGTTTGGAACATCAGAAAGACGAAGAATCGTCCGGGGATTTAGAACCGACGGCAAAAGTTGAACCATTTTGAAAATATCAAAGTTCGAGATGACATAATATCCTAACGGAATTAGGTATGTTTGCTATTAAAACGCAGACTCTGTAGAGAAAGTGGTGGCTGTGACGTACAGGAGGAGTGAGCATGTGTGACCCACTAGTCTCAGACGGCGTGACATGTATCAAGTATGCATTACGTTAACAGAAACACTTTTTATGTAAGATAGACAACACTGTTTTCGTTACGTCATAGGCTTTATTTTAATTACGAGTGTCTCATGGTTTTCTATGGATGCGCCGTCTGATACTACTGGGTCCACATTTCCTCACTGGGTCACACATGCCTACTCCTCCTGTACGTGAATTTTGGGGGAAACGCAGTAATCCGAGCCGAAATCGTTTTCCTTTGCAATTTCTTTCAAACCCATCTTTGTCTTTGTTTTGCTTGCTTTGATTTCCGCGCGCAAGACATTTTTATTACCTTAATTTTATTTTTTTAATTGTACCTCGTTTGGCAACTTTTTCCTTCACACATTCTCTTCCAACAATGCATACATCGCAATTTCACCATGTACCGGCAAAGCACCACGTACTGAATGATGTTTTGCTTTACCCTTGACAATATCTTTTTCGTGAAAGTGCACAGAGCATAGAAGGGAACATTCGACATAACTGCAAACTTCGCACCTGTCCATCCATTTCGAATGTACTTCAGCTTCAAGCGGAACAGGAAACAGAGACCGCCGCTCCACGGCTCCTCTCCGAAGTTGTAACCGCAGACACCACAAAACATTTTGGATGATGGAATGGAATTCCATAACAACAGTGAGATGACACAGATCACGATAAGGACAGCAATCTGTAACATACAAACATCAAGACTCAATAAACCCTTTATCGGAAATTCTGTTCTCAGAAAGCGAGAATATAGCGAAACAAGAAAATAAGCAACCACACATTCCCTTCACATCAAAACGTAAAACAACTCATCAAGACCCTTGGTGTCCTTTACTCAAATAATTGAATTTGCGGCCTATAGGGCGGTAGAACGCACGTGCGTGTACTAACTGTCGGAATTTCTGGATGTCTCTGGCGCTTGATTGGGCGGACATGTATACGTATGTGCGTGTCGCCCGACGGAGACACTCCGAGACAGGCACGAGCAGGGCCAGTTGAGACTAGTCTTACAGCTGTGTAACATGGTGATATCAGATCAGTGGAAACACCATGTCAAAAATGATTGGAGGATGGGGAAAGCGCTGTTCAGAGAGTTCAACGTAATATCTCCAACATTATTGGATTGACTTTGCTCCATATGGGCTCATTTAATAGAGAAAATTTACTCCATTCATAAGATGTAAAGCGAGCAATCGATAAGCGGTGGAAAGCTGAGAAAGGAGTCTTGGGAAGAAGGACGCTCGAGTCCCATGTTAAAAAGCCTGCTCAAAAAATAAACCGTGGGCCACAAGAGGCGCTGGTGTCGTTCTCATGATATGGTGGTGCTGTGCGTCATCAGTCTGGTTTTCACAAATTCGTGAGTCTCATATGTCTGTTTGGCCAGGCATAGGTGTTCCTTGACGTATTTCCGGTGCAGCGAGGCCAAATTTTACAAAGATCATTTGTGAACTTCTGTGACACTTCTCTCAGGGACTCCCTTCAACATGGCTTCCAGGAAACTCAAGACCGCTGGTCAGGTTAACAAAGAGCTGATGGTGGAAGCGGCCATCAAGGCTGTCAAGGAAAGAGGACTCAGCGAGAACGCAGCTGCGGTGGAGTTTGGAGTTTGCCGAATGACGATGCGCCGTCGGATAGAAAATCCAAATCCTGAACCTCACGGTGGGAAAACGAAATTTCCTCAATGGGCAGAAGACATCTTGGCAAGTTTTCTTCTCAACTGCAGTGGTATGGGAGTCCCATTGAACCGATACCATTGCGTCCAGTTGTTTTCGGAGCTGGCTACTGAGATTGGTGAGTGAATGAAATTATTGCTGGATAGTTACCAAATGGGATTCCCAATACGAGTATTATTCCCAGGATTACAAGCGGTGTTGTTCTGATTTCCAGGCATCACGAAAACGTCGTTCGAGGATCACAAGTTTTTCTCGCGGTTCTTGTCAAGACATAAGGAGCTGTCAATGCGGATTACCCATGCGACAAACCGCAAAAAAGACCGTTCGAGCATTCAACCTCCCAGACTAGTCTCAACTTGCCCTGGTACGAGGCTCACAGTTTTGTTTCGCGAATAACGTGCGGTGCATCGCTGTACGCGCGAAGTTCAACCGCGGTCCCGATATTTTTCCCTACCGACCCTAAGGGATGTTTCGCGTGCATGACGACGTACGCGGAAGGCTTCAGGAAACATTACAATACCTGTTTCCATCAGCGCATCCGTGTTGAGCACAACATGTTATGAGCTAAACATCCAACATTCATTCCACGCTTATGGAACGATAGGCTCACGTCGCTTTAAAACAAGATATTTCGGGAATATTCAGATCTCAAAGATGAACCACAACAATTGAAATAGTTTCAATTGCTGATGCGAGCTGAATTCCGATTAATCGTAATTGCTAATTCAGTTGAGCCAAGTCCCAGATAACTGAAATTGCCGCCGCCCGAAGGATTCTGATTGATCTTAAGGCTAAGGATATTTGCCCTCTCCTTTTGGGTGCAAATAGTCAACGACTATTTACACCACCCACGTCGGCCATTTACTTTTGCCCAACTGCGACAGCTCTTCAAAAGTTGACATCGTTGTATGTGGCGCAGCTGTCCATGCATCACTCAGTGTACCGTGCGGCATTGCAAAACACGCTTCTGCGCAGCGAGCTTGACACTTGAAAGATCACGCAAACCTGGGCTTCCGAAGTACAAGGGGATAGGGGATTGATCACCGTCACACTTTTCAACTGACTGAAATCTGGAAGCGTGATCAGATCGGACCAGTCACTATATCTATGCTCTGTATTTGAGTGGATGCCCATGGAAAATGGACACTCAGCCAAAACGTGACGTCACGATGAGCCAGAGCTGATTGATTCAGTAGTGCCGAAACACCAGCTGTTTCCGATCTGCTGAGTAGAGAGTTACGCCAATCGATTCACCCTAAACCTCAAATCAATACGATAGAAAGATAGAGAAGAATTGTCTGTATGAACCAAGATAGACTGCGTCGGCGGAAGAAATTCTGGACGCCGCTACAAAGTTCGGGAGTACGGGAAAAATTCCCTTACAGTCCGTCCTGACGACCTATTCAGAACGCTGTGACGTAACTGACTTTAGTTTAGTTTTTGACTGACAGCAAGACGATGCTGATTAGTGTGGTATATGTGTGGGACTCCGCGTAGTTTTTCACTTTGCTTAAGCGCGTGATAGTGAGCAGACATAAGCAGCTTCAAATAAGTCCAGCTGTCCACAGCGTTGCAATCAGAAGTTTGAATGAAAGAGCACTATTCGTGACTCTTGCAGACTCGTACGGCACAGTACAATTGTTCCCGTGTTCCCGATTTTTGTGGTGGTGCTGAGGAATTTCTTCGCCGATACGACCTATCTCGATTTCAAGAGAAAACCCTTTTTCCATCTTTCTGTTGTATTGATTTTGAGATCAGAGTGAGCCGATTGGCGTAAATTCCTTGCGAGTGCTAACCAAAACAGCATAGTTGAGCAGACTAGTGGGGATGGGGGTAACGAGAGAGCAGAACAGAATTCCGCTCTTTTTACATTTGTGGCCAGTGAATGACAAGTTCTCAGTTTCGACCGGCACCACGCCATCCATACACTTCTCGATTAGAATGCGCCACCTAGCAAGTCGGAGTGCCAGACGTTTTGTGACGGCTACAGCCTCGCTGCCGGCCACCACAACTCATTAGACAGGAGTTCCTCCTGTCAGTCTAGCCTAGCTCTCGAGAACTCTTCCCTAAACCAGGAAGACTTCTCCAGGCTCAAACCTAACGCTCAAACATCACCGACAGATATTTAATCGACGAAGGCAAAGCAGGCAAACTTAATGGTAAGCTGAGAAAGGTTGGACCAAACAACCAGTCCGGCCACTCAAGTTATCCTGAACCGCCCAGCATCTCCGGCTGCTCCTCACAGTTTCCATGTTTGCACCGACCAATGGCCGCACGTATGTCGCAGCATATAGCAGTTCGAAACTTTTCACCAGTGTGCTAGCTTTGTTCCGAATTTCAGAAAAAGCATTATGCCGGGTGTTGAGTAAAAGCGTAATTTGTCGACTCAACATAAACTCGGGCCAAAAAGGAAAATGGTGCTCAAAATCGACAGAAGGCTACTGAGCACCTTCCGTCTCTTGTAATTAAAAGAGACTGAGACTTTAAAAGCAGACAAAAAAGGTCTGAAGTTACAGGAAGGAAGTCCGAGAAGATGGGGTAACAAGAACCTTTCGCAAACGTTTTAGGCGCGCCGGGCAACCAAAACCTCGGTGTGGCAGACGTGCCCTTTGCTGTTGCAGCCGTCAGGAATGATCCATGTCTCGTCCATGGTGATGATTTTACTGACCTTATCTCCTCTCACGTACTCAGTAGCAAATCTCCCGCGCTCGTACCTCTGACTTTTCTGCGCCTCTGTTAAGTGGTGAAGTTTCATCCTCTTGCGCACCTTCAGGCCAAGATTTGGTTAATGATTCTGCTTACCGAATTGAGGAAACCTCGTAGCTTACGAGCCATTTTATTGCTGGGAGCCAGGAATCTTTTCAGGACAGTTTACTTGAGTTTCTTGATGCTGTCCTTCGATTGAACTGTAGGAAGACACCCCGGAGGCAGGCGTTTTGCATGCTTGATCCTTCCATTCTTCGCTGCTTAGGTTTTCCTCAGTATCCTGTCAACCGTACCTATAGTGCATTTCTGCGCTTAGTCTGGGACCGCCACCCACAACCGGCGGTGCGTGCCCGCGGTGCACCGCGTCGAATAAGAACTGTCACTGGGCAAAACTGTTGAATACAAGACCACTGCAGCGCACTGCAGAAGACCACTGCAGCGCACTGCAGAAGACCACTGCGCTGCAGTGGTCTTCTGGTACACGAGCCAACTTCACATTAAGGATGTCCATTCCGTTTTCCGTTCCGTTCCTAACTCCGCCTGGAAAATAGGAATCCCGTTCCAGGAAACAAGGTAGGCGGAACGGGCATCCTTTCTTCACTTTGTATGCGCTGCAGATCGAGCCACACTGCAGCTACCCTTCTGCGTTACAAGAATTTACGAACATTATTTTTATCAAATTCATTAAAAGCACCCTGGATCATTTCAGGACACCTTTTTCACGTTGCGCAAGGCGCCATGATCTTCTGGGGTGGAAAGGTGGAAATCCTATATCCAAGGAGCTGTAAGATGGAAAAAAGGCACCACAAGGCACCACTAGTGCAGGTTTGGACCACACATCGGTTAGATACAATTTTTTCAAGATCGGTGCAAATAGCTGACAGCTGCTTAACTTCGTTGATGGTAATTGCAATTTTACAATCGAAAACGTCGTACTGGAGCAATACTGCCCAGTGCTTTACCCTATCTTTGCTAAAACCGGTAAAACGCCGTGAAGTTTGTTTCTAGTGCATTGAGTTTAATACTAGGTGCAAAAGTATGACTTGCAACCTTGTTCTGGACATCAACTCAGAAAAATCATATCTCTCTAGACTCTCTTTTTCGGGACGAGCGTTTGCCTCCAAATCTTTTGCACTGCGATGCATCGTCATTCAACTTTTGAATATTGCTGAATAATCAAACCGTCAATGGTAGTCGTGCGTAAAACTGGCCGTTTTGTGGAAAACGTGGCACTCTCGGTAAAACAATTTTCTCAAACGTCCAGATTCTTTCAGAAATGCTGTTATGTGTTCGTATCATACACTGATAACGAGTCGAAATCCGGACGTGAAACCAGAAACCCAATTCTACGTTCCACGAGCTGGAAGATCGACTTCGGCCGAACATAGAGCCCACCCTGTCGTATCTGCTGAGCAGCCCACCGAGAGCGTACGAAAAGTTCATGTGGCCGGAAAAATCTATTTCTCGCCACCCCGCTAAAGTGGCGCATCTTGCAGGTCGTCTTTGAACCCGGAAAACAGGAACTTCATGCTTGTCCAATTGCAGCAGTCGCAGTGAGATTACTTCTGACTGCTATCATGAAGACTTAACCGTCTTCTTATGAATGGGATGACTGGCATTAAAATCTGTTGAGCCAGGGCGCGGAGAAAAAAATTCAGAAGAGCAGGAAAAAGTCTTCCTCTTGCGTTTTCAAACTCAACGTTCTCTGCCTGTTGTTGAAGCACAGGGCTAATCGTTGCTGCAGAAAAAAGAAGAATGTTGGTGGACAACATATGGCACAGGGAAGAAAAGATAGCACATCGGCCAAATTTACAGGATCATTTTGGAGATTATTGCCCGAAAAGTTGCAAGTCATACTTCCGCACCTGATAGTAATGACAGCGATAGCACGTATCTCGGATCGCTTGAGCCCAAGCACACTCGTTCCCCTACCGTTCGATCACGCGTAGATTTGAGAGCCTCGACTCCGAGTAGGGTCGTACATCGCTCATCCGGAACATACTGCAGTCTTCGTTATAAAGAGAGCTCAAGAACAGGATACATTAGCTCAGCCACCAGTCTAGGAGTGTCCGACATGGATGCAGCCAGAGAAGTTGGTTAACTGTTTTCTCCCAAGAGTACTGAGCTGCTGCCTCGAAGAACTCATTATCGTGGGCGTTTTCGTGTCGTTTTCGTGTCGTTTTCGTTGATCATTGTCGTAAACCTGAACAGTTTTTCGTCTATGTAAAATCTCGCTGGCGCAATTTCAATTTGAATGTTAACTGCAAGGTTTGCGTCGAAACCAGCGACCCAGCCGGAATTCCTTAATTCATATCTCCACCCGAAACTCTTGGTACACTCTATCTGCTCAAGTCGTATGACCCTACCTTTATAAATTACACAAGTACATCCTTATCAGACAAGACTTTCCCCCGCTTCCTACTGCCAAACAATAGGACAACAGCTCATATCACCAAGAACCAGCCTGCGCGCTGCACCACTGTCACGATCACGAGCGCAACGCAGATGACAAAAAGATACCTTTGGCGGCGTCAGCCGTCAGGATGAGCTAGCTATATAATGCTAACATTTCGTCCCTATGATACCCGCGGTCCTTTTCACATACCCTCACAATCCATCCTCCCTTTTCGCTTTTCCCAGTTGAAGTGCTACTCTACCAGGAAAAATGTTGAAGGCTGTGCTGTGCTTGGCGGCCCTGGTGGCTTGTGCCAGTGCCCAGTGCGCACCCAACGGAGCCATGGATGTCGAGGTGCCTGCAGGAGGCAAGGCCTACATTCAGTCGCCCAACTTCGGCAACGGCGACTATCCCAACAACGCCAACTGCCAATGGAACGTCAACTCCCCCAACTCTGCCAAGCTGGCTATCGAGGTCAATTCTGTCGCTTTCTCGCTAGAGGGTGGCAGCTGCGGCTTCGACTACGTATCCATCTTTCAAGTGAACTCTAATGGAGCCGATGTTCTACTGGGCAAGTTCTGCGGTGAAGCTGGTCCTCAGCGACTGGTGGCCAGCAGCACCCGAGTGGTACGTGACCTTTCGCCACTGCCTCTCACCAATAGTTATTCCCATCAGATACAGACCGCCATAAGTTAATATCCACTTGGCTTTCAGAAAGTTGTGTTCCGCACTGACTCTTCCATTACCAAGCGTGGATTCAACATCAGTTTCTCAGGTAAACAGCTTCTCAGGCTGCAGCCGAATCGGAAAGCCAAGAGACGGCGCTTAATGTGCTAATGCCTTGCACTACAGATCCCGTCTGCAGCCCTGGCTCCAACTTGTGCTCAGGAAGCGACTCTGTCTGCATCCGCCCTGACCAATATTGCGATGGTATGTCGTCAACGTTGGGCCGTTGTGATTATATCTAATTCGTTTCCTCTTGTCGTGACCAGCAAGATGCTGGACGAATGCAGCCTTTATTCTTCCGTTGTCTTCTTGCAGAAACCGAAGACTGTCCTGATGGCTCGGACGAAGGTCCAGGCTGCTCTGGCGAGTGTGGTACCACCACTATCCCACCCAAGGAAGACAAGAATGCACGAGCTTTCCGCAGTCTCGTTGCCCACCGCGCCATGGGAGCTGGGAACCGTATCGTTGGTGGTGTTGAAGCCGAACCTCACTCGCTGCCTTGGCAGGTTGCCATGTTGTCCTCATCCGGCTCGCAGCTTTGCGGAGGTTCGATCGTAAGTCATCTTTGAACGTACGCTGATGAGATACCGCATTGTTTGAAATAACAGACATTGGACTGTTATTACGGAATCCTTCCATCTAAAATATTATCAATGACGTTGCATAAGTCAGCTCAAGAATTGCAGTAACACTCCGTGCTGGAAGACATAGCGTTTCTGACTACGGCAATGGGCTGTACACATAAATGTGAATTTTGACCGTTACTTGCAGATCAACAGTCAATGGGTGATGACAGCTGCCCATTGTTGCAAGGCTTATGCCCCGACTGCAGCCAACTACAAAGTCCGCGTCGGAG